>JANHGC010004685.1:20380-31058 GCA_027560395.1 Boaedon fuliginosus | reverse complement strand
ACAATAATAAAAAGGAAGAAAAATGAAAAGGTGTAAACAGAAGTAAAATAATGGAACAGTAAAATAAAGAATAAAATAATTGTTGAGAGGATATGAAATGGGTGGCAAATAAACTTTATGAATAAATAGTGACAAACGAACACAATGATAATAAATACATCCACATGATATCCTAAACATTGGATGGGTGGAGAGCAGAAAGCAAAGGGCAGGAAATAGAGTCTGTCATCAATCTAGCAGCCATCTCCAGCGTGGAACTTCGTGCTGACCCCATGAGGCTGCCTTTCTGTGTGTGTGTGTGTGTGTGTGTGTGTGTGTTGCTCCTGTGCCCAGCATGAGGTGGTTCCCTTTCCTCTCATTGCTTTTCCCTGAAATCAGTTTTCTGGATAAGAGTGTCACTGTTGTTTGTCTTTTCAGCTGCTTCTTACTCAGACCTTCCAGCTCGATTTGTTGCAGCCCATTTCGTTTCCTTTCCCTTTTCCTGAAAGGAAACTCTTAACTGTCCCTCTCTCGCTGGGGTTGGAAGGCTCACTGGGGAAATCTCTGTTTCTTCAGTTGAAGCAAAGCCCGTGGGACAACTGCCAAGAAGCTTGGCTGAAGGCAAAAGCTGGAGAATCCACCTTTCCCTTGGTTTCAACCTTGTGGAGATCGGGGCAGGCAGACCCTTACAGGGGCATTCCCCTTCTCCCAACCAGGGTGTCCCACCTTGGCAATTTTAAGACCTGTGGACTTCAACTCCCAAAATTCTCCAGCCAGCTGGGAATTCTGGGAATTGAAGCCCACAGGTCTCAAAGCTGCCAAGGTTGGACACCCCTGTCTAAACCGACTTATAGTTAGGTTGAATTTTTGCTGGTAGCCCTGAATCTGGTGCATTGTGTTCCCTCTTAGGACAGAGATAACCTGGTGTCCAAGCACGGCTATCTTTGTTCCTGCAAATGGATTCTATGACCCATCGACTCCTCAGGGTATTATGGGTGACAGACAATATCTCTGCTCAAGCTGGGGAAATGGCTGACAGGCAGTATCCGTTCAACTGTGGAGCCTCCTGAGGCAGATTTTCCTGAAAAGAAAATACAGCAATTTGTCCTCTGTGCTTGTATGAAACACAGAGTTTTAATATACTGAATTCTATGAAGGAAAAAAAGATAGTATGGAACATCAGGTGGTTTGTATGATGAGAAAAATATTCAAGAATGCTTACTATTGTACAGTATACCTATATAGTAGACTTATAACCATTCATTTAGTGACTGTCCAAAGTTTAAAAAGTGATTTAAACTTTTTACTGGTCCTCATACTTATGACCATCACATCCTACCCATGGTCATATATTGCAGCGTCCTGGGGCCATGTGATCATTATTTGTGACCTTCCCAGTTCAGTTCCAACCAGCCGAGTCAATGGGGGATACTGGATTCACTTAATGACCACTCGGTTCAATTAACAGCTGCAATGATTCACATAGTAATCATGCCAAAAAAGGTAAAACAAGAGTGTGACTCACTTAACAATCAACATGCTAGCCAATGGAATTTCTGGTCCCAGTTGTGGTTATAAGTCAAGGATGTGGTGTGGCTGCTGTTGCTGTTGCTGTCATTCAGTTACACAGGCATCAACATATTTTAATCAAATTTAATCAAATGACTAATAAGACCAAGTGGAGACAGTATTCCCAGGAATGACCCCCCAGGCTGCCTGGTGGTGAAAACTTTTAGAGAAGCATCCTTGGGCATTGATGCAGGCATTGAATTTCCTTCTATAAATAGGTGGGTGGGCCTGGCTTCAGCCCTGAAAGAGGCCGCGTATCTCTTTCAGTGCTCTGGAGTGACAGCAATAGCACTTAGACTTCTATATCACTTCACAGTGCTTTACGGCCCTCTCTAAGCAGTTTACAGAGTCAGCCTACTGACCCCAACAATCTGGGTCCTCAGTTTCCTGACTGCAGAAGGATGGAAGGCTGAGTCAACCTTGAGCCAGTTAGGATCGAACTCCTGGCAGTGGGGAGAGTTAGCCTGCAATATTGCCTTTTAACCACTGTGCCACCACTCCTACCTCCATGATCAAGTGGTTGAGCACCCAATGTCCGGTCACGTGATCACAGAGGGAGGGGTGACCCTCAGAACTTCAAATTCATGTCATAAATGTCCAATAAGTAGGTTTGTCAGAACTTCAAACAGCCGTTAAGCAACCAATCAGAAGTCGAGGACTGTCTGTAAAGTGACAAGATGAAGAGTAGGGCCTCAGGTGTCTCATTCTAAAATCAGGCAGGTTTCTATGAACTGGGCAATCCAACACACGTCTTTTTGGTAGCTTGATAGTAGACTTATGCCTGACCACTATTTCTTTTTCCTTTTTCCTTTTCTTAATTTCTTACCTTCAGGATGAATTCCATCCATTCATTGAGGCCCTCCTCCCTCATGTCCGGGCCTTCGCCTACACCTGGTTCAACCTCCAGGCCCGGAAGCGCAAATACTTCAAGAAACACGAGAAACGGATGACGAAAGATGAGGAGCGGGCTGTCAAAGACGAGCTGCTCAACGAGAAGCCGGAAGTGAAACAGAAGTGGGCTTCGCGCTTGCTGGCCAAGCTGCGCAAGGACATCCGCCCTGAGTACCGGGAGGACTTTGTGCTCTCCATCACGGGGAAGAAGCCTTCGTGCTGCGTCCTCTCCAACCCCGATCAGAAGGGCAAAATGCGCCGAATCGACTGTCTCCGCCAGGCTGACAAAGTCTGGCGTCTCGACCTCGTCATGGTGATCCTCTTCAAAGGAATCCCCCTGGAGAGCACCGATGGGGAACGCCTTGTTAAGGCCACACAGTGCACCAACCCTGTCCTCTGTGTCCAGCCACACCACATCAGTGTCTCGGTCAAGGAGCTTGACCTCTACCTGGCATATTTTGTCCGCGAGAGAGGTAGGCTTCCAAGCTGGTTGTCATCTAGGATTGGGCCCATTCAGCGGGGAGTTTTTCTCAATAGTCCTTAGCTATGGTATTGTAGGAGCCTGATGGAGGCGTCAAACTCATCATTAGTCATGAGTCCGTGCGTGTTGACAAGAGACCTAACTCCAGCCCACCTTGAATACCTCCTGAATTCCTGCTCACTTCCCATGGCAGTTAGTACAGGTAGTTCTCGACTTACAACAGTTGTTTAGCAACCGTTCGAAGTTACAACGGGACTGAAAAAAAGTCACTTATGACCATTTTTCATACTTATGACTGCTGTAGCATCCTCACGATCATTTAAATGTTTGACAACTGGTTTATAATTATGACGGTTGCAGTGTCCTGGGATCCTGTGCTCCCCTTTTGCGATCATCTGACAAGCAAAGTCAATGGGGAAGCCAGATTCACTTAACAAATGTGGCAAAAAAAAGTTGTAGAATGGGTCAAAACTCACTTAACCAATTTATCACTTAGCAATATAAATTTTGGGCTCAGTTGTGGTCATAAATTGAGGCCTGCCTGTAGCTTCGATTCTTGTAGAGAGCTTAAGCTTGCTATAAATCTTTATACTCATTTGAACTGCTGGAATCTCCTGATTTCCCTGGCGCTTGACAGATATGGAAGGGAACTCACTGATTCAGAAGACAGGGCACAATGAATACAGGCATCCTTGACTTACGACCACAATTGAGCCCAAAATTTATGTTCGGTCCTAAGTGGGAAAAACAGTCATGTTACATTTTTCAGAGCTGTTGTAACTTTGAACAGTTGTTAAAGGAAAGGTGGTAATTTGAGGACTGCCTGTACACCAGGGCAGCTCTGTAACGTGGTGTGAGCCCCAGAAGAACGTGGTTGACCTTGTGAAAAGCAAAGAAGTTGGGTTTATTTATTTATTTATTTATTTATTTATTTATTTATTTATTTATTTATTTATTTATTTATACCCCGCCTCATTTCCCAGGTCAGGGTTGCATGATTCATAAGTCAA
The DNA here is from genome assembly GCA_027560395.1 of Boaedon fuliginosus. Classification (NCBI taxonomy): domain Eukaryota; kingdom Metazoa; phylum Chordata; class Lepidosauria; order Squamata; family Lamprophiidae; genus Boaedon; species Boaedon fuliginosus. The sequence goes on along the minus strand of JANHGC010004685.1, from coordinate 27,128 downwards.
ATCTAGTCTAGTTATCATCTTGTCATTATTAGCCATGAAAATTGGTAATGAAGTCTCTTCGTTCAGAAGTAGTCTGCTGTTGAATAAGAAACTAACAAGAACCGTATCCAGAGAAGATGTTTTTGTGCCCCCCTTCGGGGTCTCCATGTGGTACCACATTGATCATTGGTTAGAAGCAGCAGATGGTTCAGTCGTCTAAGCCAGCAAGGAGGGCAACGGCAATTAAGCCATGATTGCTACATAAAGAACTGTCATGTTTAATGGTTGTGTCTCTTACTTACAATTATTGAGTACGACATGCAGTTGCGGCCCTCTGCTTTCCATTCTGTTGATGACCTTCTACACAGGTAGTTCTTGACTTACAACCACTTGTGACCTCCCCAGGTTCTGACAAACAAAGTCAATGTGGGGGACCAGATTCGCTTAGCGGCCATACGATTCACTTAATTGCAATGATTTGCTTAACAACCGGGCAAAAAGGTGGTTAAAATCAAACCCATCTCACTTAACAACCGCCTTGCTTAGCAACAGAAATTCTGCTCCCAGTTGTGGTCGTAAAATCGAGGACTGCCTGTAAAAGGTGCCTCAGTGGAAAGCTTTTCTGCCTGGGAGAATATCCCTTTTTGTAGCATTGTACTTGGGGGCTGTCGTAGTTTCTGGGATATTTGGGGAGAGGGCATAATAATGCAACATGCGACTTCAGTGCCGTGGTTTGTATGCATTATGGAGTATTTTGCAGCAATTGAACATACCTGGGTAGTTTCATAACTAAATGGTACTGTAGAATCCTTTGTGCTGAGATTAGTTCTATAGCAGTGGATAATTAGTTGTGGGGTTGGGTCTCTGAAGGTAAGAATATTTGAAAGCTACTGGATTTATGTCAGGAATCAAATCCCTTTCAGTTGCCCTTATGCAAATTGGCTTCATGAGACTCATCAAGGCCATAACTGAATTAAAACCAAGGTTTCTTGCAAAAAACACCTAAGTAGTGCAGATCTAAGGTTTTATCAGCTGCCCTGAGTTCTTTAAAGTCTCCTAAATAAAGACAGACATTTACTTTAGAATTTGCAAATCCATATAAAAGAAAGGGTGGGTACTCAGCCACATTTCAGCGTAGAGCCTATAGAAATTACTACTTCGCATTTGCTTTCATCAAGAACTTTTCTGCCTTATTGGCATAACAGGGTTGGACTAGAAGACCTCTAAGTTGCCTTCCAACTCTTATTATTCTGTATTCTGCTGCATGAAGCAAACTAACATTTCAAGGCTCAGTGAGGTTTGTTCACCAGCTTCAGGTGTTGGGGGGAGCATTGGTGGACAGAACCAGCAAGGGGGTGAATGGAGTGTCAAACCCCACCCCCTTGTGTCCATGCATCATTTAAAAGGGGGCAGGGCTTGCACTGTGATACCCCTTCTGCCACCCTGCTGAATTTAACCCTCCCCCACCCAATGCCATTGGATATATCACGATACGTGGAAAAAAGTCCATCTGACTTTGTTAGTAGATAAGATAGATCCTGCCCTCCCTCTGATTAGATAATGATGATGGCGGCTTAATTTATGTCACCCTCAAGACCTTAAGTTTGGTCCCCAGCTTCTCTCCAGGTGGAAAGGAGACAAGGAGAAGCCAAGAGTCAGAATAACTGAGTTGGAAGGGACCGTGAAGGTCTTCTAGCCCAACCCCCTGCTCAAGTAGCAAGCCTTATATCATTCCAAGCAGATATTTGTCTTAGTAGTAAAGAAGAATATTTGTACCACAAATATTCTTCTTTACTACTAGGACAAATATCTGCTTGAAATGATATAAGGCTGGCTTGACATGAGGGGTCCTTGGTGCTCTCTGACCTTGCTTGTTTTCTTAAAAGACGTCTCCTTACCTAAACCAGGTAACATCATCAGTGCTAGTGAAGAGTATAGTTTGCTGTCAGTTTATATTCTGGTGGCCTGCCTGTCAGTGTTGGTTGGGTTGTTTACTGTTGGCTCTTTAGCAGTTTCTTGATCGGGGTATTTACTTGATTCTTGGTCTGATGCTGGAGTTAATCTATGCTGATCTGGGTGCTGATTGTGGAGAGGTTCTCTTGAGTCTTTTTGTTCCTTTTTGGGCTGGGTGATAAGTCATTTTTTGCCCAGACCAGATATTTGTCCAATCTCTTCTTAAAAACCTCCAGTGTTGGAGCACCCACAACTTCTGGAGCCAAGTTGTTCCACTGATTAATTATTCTGTCAGGAAATGTCCCCTTAGTCTTAGGTTGCTTCTCTCCTTGATTAATTTCCATCCATTGCTTCTTGTCCTGCCTTTAGGTGCTTTGGAGAATAAGTTGACCTCCCCTCTTCCTTCTGGCAGCCCATCAGATTCTGGGACACTGTTATCATGTCACCCCTAGTCCTTCTCATTAAACTAGACATTCATACCCAATTAGTGCAACCATCCTTCCAGCTCTCTAAATCATCTCTGTTGCTCTTCTCTGCACTCCTTCTAGAATCTTCTAGAATTCAATGTCTTCTCTGTATCAGGGCGACCCAGACTGGATCGTCTGATTGGGGTGAAAGGACAAATAGTCTCACATTGCAGGAGGACGCTAAAGAAAGTATAGAAACTGCTTCACCCAGTTAACTCCCCAAACCTCCTCCAATAATTTGGCTGGGCTACTCAAGCCAGCATTCCTAATCTTCTCCTCACCCCCAACCAAAATCCTTGCCTGAGGTTGATGGGCGTTGCTATCCAGCCTATCTGGGGAGCCGGAGTTTGGGAAAGCTTGACCTTGTGGTTGCCGCTGTGGTTGTTTGCAATGCCGCTTCCCTGCCTGCTTTCTCTTAAAATGACATCTCAGAATTCTCTGCAACATCTGGAGGGCAGAATGAAGGAGACAGCAGGATTTCCTTTTCTTGCTCCCCCCCCCCAAAAAAAAAAATAAAAAAACCTCACAGAACAGCTATAAAGGAGAGGAGCAATAACTTTGAAGGGAGGAAAATCTGCTTTATTCTTCTGCGTTATTTTTATACAGAGTTTGGGAGGCGATTGGCTTGTTCGGGGCCTTGCAAGCCTCTTCTCTTCAAGGCTGCCTCCTGACCTTGACCCCCTTGTGTGGGTCTGCAGGCAGCCTTGAAATCACCTGATCCCTCTAATTGGTAGTAAATAGGCAGCTGATAAGGTTTCTAGGAGCTGTCACTTTCTCTAGGCTGAGCAGAGTTGTGGTTGAGGGGTTTTTTTCCCACCCCTCCCCTATGTATTTAAGGTGGCTCCTTAGTATTATTTAAGGTGGGCTGTGGGAAGATGGCTGTGCGGATCTGTGGTGGCAAACGTTTTGAGAAAGCTTCTGTCTTTTAATTAAGTTTGTTAAGTGGGAAAAGGTGCTGCCAGATTCCTGCTTTGAATGCAAAATTCTACCTTCAAAAGAGAAATTATTTTGTTCTAGCTCTTTGGCAGAATGTTCCTTTTCTGAATTTCTCTGGGCGTTTTGAAATCCCAGGTAAACAGCCTCCTCCTCCTCCTCCTCCTCCTCCTCCTCCTCCGCCTCCTCCTCCTTCTTTTTCCCTCTTCCATTTAATTGTGTCCAATTCTAGGACACTGCCTCCATAGATCCCTGCAGTTTTCTTGACAAGGGTTTTCAGAAGCTGATGGCCCATCTAAGGCAGAACTAGAACTCACAGTCTCCCAATTCCTATCTTGATGTCTTAACCACTGCTCAAACTGGCTGTCCATCATCTTATACTGCTTATGACAGGGGAGTCAAACTCAAGGCCCTTAGATCTAGGTGCTTAGATCTGGCCCCCGGGGCTGGTCTGGAAATAGCAAAGGACCGGCCCGCAGTGCCTCTGCTAGCAAAAATGGGTATATGCATGCCCCCCCCCACAACTGCTTTTGGCCTCCAAACTCCTCTGGGTGGACTTCCAGGCCCAAAACAGAGCCTTGGACTCAGAAGGTTATAAAAGGCAGGAAAAGTAAAATATTTTGCCTTTCAGGCTTGCAGGATTCTGTTACTGTAGCCTATGTCAATAATTTTGTAGTTCTAGTCTTCTTATGGAGTCAGTTTCTTGATCTGGTCTCTCTCCCATAAGGTGATCAAGTGATCAGAAATGTACGCCTCCCTATTTTTATAAGTTTATAAAACCATGTCTGCAGAGGTGCGGTCCCATGTCACGCCCACCATGGCCATGCCCACCATGCCCACGCCCTCACCCGGCCCTCCAAGGATCAAACGTAATCCTGATGTGGCCCTCAATTAAATTGAGTTTGACACCCCTGGCTTATGACATAAACTGACCAAGGTGCTTCCAATGGTTATTGGCACCCTATTGGCATAGAAAAAAATAATGGGTGGCACTTAAAAAAATCTGGGCATTGACATAATTTCCATCTGTCAATTATAAAGGGCCACCTGTTTTGGGTCAGCACATGCACCACACAAATACAGTATGACCAGGGATGGGTTCCTACCTGTTTGGTGGTTACCCACTTTGTGGGCGCGCTTCCCGATCACCTGTCAAACGCACGCTGTGTGCGATTGACTTCGAAATCTTCATGGTGTTCTGCAAGCACTCTGATCCAACAGCTGCACGGTGGCTATCACAGCACACGTTTGACAGGCGATCGGGAAGCGTGCCCACAAAGTGGGTAACCAGAGAACCGGTAGGAACCCACCCCTGGAGACAGCTAATGTCTTTTAATACCTTGTGATTGTCCAGATTATAGTAGCTCCAATGTGGTGGCCCTACTTTTTACAGTCATAGAATACTGTCAAGCCCCAGCCTAATATGGCAATCTAGACATGTGTGAATCCAGCTACGGTATAATACTATAGATATAATACTATATTATAATATATTCTAGAATATATTATATTATATAATATTCTTTAGAGTATAGGATTTGCATATTGCCACTGACTGATTTAAAGTATCAAGACTGAAGCCGAACAAAGATGAAGACTTAAAGATTATCTATAGAAATGTAGAAAGCTCCCAAGAGGATTTTTCTTTCCAATGAAAGAAAATCAGCCCACAAATATGCTCAGAAAATCTTTCTGCCTGCTTGAAGTTGTTGGCTGAGTTTTGTATTGTGTTTCAAATCAAACCAAACATGTATTACATCCATAAGGTCAGCAAATGAGAGAGTGATCTGGCAGCAACATCTGTCATTCCGCAGGTTCTAAAGTTGATCTGGCTAACTGGAAAATGCAATAGGCCTGTTGCCAGCCAAAAATTGTTCTTGGATTCTTTGCTCTTACTGAAAAGACATGGAGGATCCAAATTGCCATGCTGCTTTGCATTAATGCAATCTTGGTATACCATGAACAATGTAGATATGGCCACTGAGTATAGCCCAATCTACTTCCCCACATGCACACACATACACAATTGTGACTGTCGTGCTTCGGTCACGTTTACAGCATATCAATGCAGAGAGACTCAACTGCTGTTCAAAATACAAAAGAAGCAGGCAGATATATATTCAAGTACAATCAATTTGAGTTAGCCTGTTCCTTGCCTTATTCATTATGGATGCAGCAGCTAGAGTAAGGCTAATAGGCTAGCTCCTTGCTGCATCTTGAACACTATGCAACAAAATGTTTATAATAGCTTGTTTCACTTTTCTTGCTGTGGAATATTTTTAATGCTAGTAAATACTGTATGAAATTCTTAATCTGGAAAATGACTTCTGAAATAACATTTTGTCAGGACCAGAACCCAGTATAACATATGGCAATTTTTCCAAATTTACTGTATCATACCTATAGACAGAATCTTGCCAGACTGAAGGCCTCTACTAGCTGCATCTACAATATACCAGTGAACTATTCAGGAGAGATTAGCTTCAGCCTCTTTTTCTCACACATAATGACTGGGCAGAGTAGCCCTGTATTCCTCTTAAATGCGCCCCACTCTCCTGAAATCCACCTCCTCACTAATTTCCATCACACATTTATCTGAGATTACATTTCAGGCTTATTCATGTGCAACTATAAGGATAACCCAGTCAATCAGGGCAAAATAGCCAACCACATTACCCTTATCTGCCCATTAGCTACTGAGCAGATTGCCTATTGAGGTAGAAACAACCAGAGTCCCAAAGGTGCATCCTTCTTTGGTTGATACAAACAAAATGATGTTTTTTTTTATTGCAGAAATTGTGACAACTGTATTAATTTTTTATGAAGTTTTTGTCCCAGGTGGGCAGTCTGGAGGGAGAAGACAAAACCCTTTTTATGAATAAAAAGACATTGCCCTTTAATTCCAAAATAAAATAAAATAATGCTTTGAGAATATAAGCTAGAAGTCTGAAGCCAAATGCCAAAGGAAAATGAGCTCTTCTGCTTGCGTAGGAGTTGATAAGTTAATGTATCTCAGGTGCCCTTTAAAATTTATCAGATGTCTACTAAGACTGAAAATCCTCTATTCTCTACTATCGAAAAGCCCTGTGACCTTTAAAATACAGAGTGTATACAAAAATAAAAATAAAGAAGGAAAACAAAGAAACGGTTCAATCTATTTCAACTGGCTTTATGAAAGGCATAACTATGACTGTTTTTGATGCAGGGAGTACCAGTGATGGCTAACAAATCAATTATGCACCTGGCTTTATTAGCATTTTCCTTAGGCAAAGTCTAAACAGATTCTTACATTTTTAACTTAAGATCAGAAAATGATTGATTAGAGCAGTGTTTCCGAATGTCAGCCATTTTAAGATGAGTGGACTTCAACTCCCAGAATTCTCCAGCCAGCAACGCTGGCTGGGGAATTCTGGGAG
>JANHGC010004683.1:123216-140441 GCA_027560395.1 Boaedon fuliginosus | reverse complement strand
CAGCTGCAGTCTCCGAATGCTCTTCAAGGGCAGCCCCATGTAGAGCGCGTTGCAGTAGTCTAGCTGAACAAACTCCTCAGTTCTACCCTGCAAGGATTCCTCAATCTCCCCCGGTTTTAGGAGGGAACGAGTCTCCCTAAACAGGGGGGGCTGGGTGACAGTCTGCGGACGCGATAAGAGCGGCATAATATGAATGTTTTGCCACTTTTATCACCACTAAATAGGTTCCAACATGGATTCCTAGTAGTGTTTGGTTACATTCAGCTTTCCCTGTCCTCCAGCGGCGCTCTAGACATCTCTTATTTGATCTGGGTCTAACATTCAGATGGACCAGTTTCATTGTGAAATGGCTACTCCTTACTCCATAAACATCTGCCACTCTGCAGTAAGCTATAATATTAGCTCCGGGACACATTTCATATTTTTATTCCAAATCTTTCCCCTTCTCCGCTTTTTCAGCATTTTAAAATAAATGCAGCCATTTATTTTTATAGGTTCAGTGGTTGAGCTCTGATTTTCGGTGTGTACTTTGATTACAAATGAGTATCTCCTTTCTCCTTTCATAGTTCTGCCGTGTTCATCTCCACACTCTTAAAACCTGAGCGCTTCCTCAATTAAAATTAACAAATTCAGCTGCTGCAGAAGATCTAACCTTCTGGAAATCTATGCAGAGTTTATTCAAGGTGCTAAACAGGGGGGAAAATTGTATGTTTTACAGTTAAAAATATCATTCAGTTGAATCATTTTATATTGGAATTGTAGATTTTCACAATGCTCATAATTAAACCACAAACTGATCAAGTGGGCTTGATTTTCAGAGCACACTGAGTTTATTGTATTTATTGTTATGGATTTTTATATGTGTATTTGCTATTCTTGAATTCTCTCTTTTGATCTATTGTTGTACACTACCCAGTCACTTTGGTGAGATGGGTGGCTATATAAATTTGGTCAATCAATCAATAAAATAAGCCATGATGTTTTTTTCTAGTGAGATAAGCAATATTGTGTACAGCACAATGCGAAGTCTAAGACACGTGCTAGTTTATAGCAAACCCAAGTATACATCATTGGTTCATCCTCTAACTGGAAAGGGGTACTAAATTGGTTATCAAAGAAATAAGGGGGTGGTTGCAGTACCTAGTGCAATGGAAGGGGTACCTAGGGGTACCCACTCTCCAAAACTACTTGGGTCAAGAGCTGGGATGTGAAGGCAGATAGATTGGTCAAACAGTTTCATGACATTTACCCCCCAGAAACCTAAAGGGCCCCCAGCAGGAGGGAGAGGAGGTAAGACTAAACCTTAAGTAACCTCTTTGCAATTTTTGTTTGCAGGAAATCCTTTTCAATCAAGGGGGGGCACCTGTCAATCCTGAAGCTGACCTGACCAAGGCCATTTTAAGGCTTCAGTGTTGCCACACTGGAGCTGAGGGATAGGGAGCGGGGAATAGAGATAGCTGGGGCTTGTAGCCAAAACAAAATACTTTCTCCTGGGAACCAAGGACATTCCCACAGATGGTTGGAGAGAGGAGGAGTGAAGTTACCAGGCAACAGAATGACACTGTGATTGGACCATGTGACTGATTGTTTGGGGAAGAAGGAAAACTTTTACTTCTAATTACTTGGAAGCCATGGGAATATTCAGAGTTGGTTTTCACCAGTCTGTGCCAATATAATATATCCAATAAACCTGTTCTTTGAGGAATTCACCTGCCTCGGAGTTCTGTTTGCTATGGGTGTTTTACTTGGAACCCTGACACTCAGGTTCTCGGCTGGATGCTTTTAAGGTTTACAACTAATTTGAAATTGGTGAGATAAATATTTTAAAATAATCTTGAGACATTGCATAAATGGATAGAAACTAATCGAACACAATCTAAAAGAGACAAGGGTAAAGGAAACATAAATCAAAGACAATAGAATGAGGGATATTGCCTTGGTACTAATATATGATAACAGTACTTGAAAAAATATTTTGACACAGTAATTGATCGTCAACAGTATGATGTGGTTGCAGAGAAGGCACACAGTATGTAATTTTAAGCTGCATCAGCAGAACTATAAATTCTAAACCATAGAAAATAATCATTCCACTCTATTAGACTCTCATCAGACCCTAGTTGAAATTTGTGTCCAGTCCTGACCACCAAACTTTTAAAAGAGTGAAATAAATCCACAGAGATAGGCAACAAAGATAATTCAAATAACTTCAAAGAATGTCATGCAGAAAAAGGTCAAGACCTATTATTTCTTATTCAAGAGTTCAGAATATAAAATAATGGATTTAAGGTTCTTTCCCCCACCCTTCCTTTCAACTTTGTTTGATTCTTAGAGTCTGTCTCAAGTCCCTGCAGTTTTCTTGGCAAGAATTTTTCAAAAGTAGTTTGTCATTACTCCTTCTTAGGGCTGAAAAAAAGCGACTAGCCCAAGGTCACCCAACTGGCTTTCATGTCTAAAATGAGACTAGAACTCATGATTCCCCCTGGTTTCTAATATAATTCCAAATATTTTTTTTTAAAAAAAGAAAAGAAAATCCTGCATAATAGTCATAAAAGTTTGATACCAGAATCAATTAACGCAGAGAGATGAAAGGTTATCTTCAGTAGATGTGATCTGGTGGAGATAGCTGTCTATCTCTTTACTTTGTATGTCTAAATTATGTGAAGTATTAATTACATGCTGTTATAGTCAGACCCTCATCTTGGATATCATGCCAAGTATCGAGAACCACATAAAAGAATTAAGAGGATTCACAATACTTCAGAGAACAACAAAATGATTGGAGGATTAGATACTTACCAGTATAAATTGACTGAAGTAGCTGAGCACTGAGCTTAGCTTTGGAGAGAGAAAATGACTTGAGAGGGCTCATAGTAGTGACGTCTACTTGATAATTGATAGATACTCAAATACATTCAAGGACACCACATAGAAGATCAAGACATATGATCTCTTCTGCAGAATGTAGGATGGGAAATAGGTGTTGCAACTGAACGTTTTTTTTTTTTAAAAAATCATCTTACCTATAAGAACTGTATAATAGTGAAAACAATTGCTCATAGATTCGGTGGTGTCCATTCATTGCATGGATTCAAGTAAATTAGACAGTTTCTGTATATAATGCCCTAAAGTGGAGGTCGGATTTGATCGACTTCTCTGATTTTATTGATGGTGGCTTTGACCAAAAGACTGGATTTCTGCTTGGCAAAAGCAGAAATCGTGCTGCGTGGCAACTAGCACAGTCCAGGAAGCCAATTTTTCTTTGACATCTAATTAGTTACACAGTGTAAGAAGTCCTACTGTATATCGCTTTCCTGGAAATGTAACATTTCACTTATTGGGGCACATTTCTGAAAAGTTATGTGCAGAGTGACCATCAACTAAAAAAATGATACTCATATATATATTACTTTATATCACTTTACTTCAGAGCAGAGAAACCCCACCTATATGTCAATCCCACATGTACAAAAAGACTTTCCTCAAAGGTCGTTGTCAGAAATATCAGACCTGCATGTGTAAAATGCAGCAAAATAATCTACAAAAGAGGTCAAAGTTATTTGTACTGAACCATCTCATTCATGTTATCCTATGCATTTCATGGTTGTATGTCACATACATACATACATCACAACAGCAGATAAGAGGATCTTGAACTTGAACTGAGGGTTGGACTAGATGACTTCCAAGGTCCCTTCCAGCTCGATTCTGATTGAACTTTTTAAACAATCTCACCTGAAAAGTTGCTCACCTGGAAAAGTTGCTGCATTTTCATAAAATCATGAATAGTTAACCTGTTTTCAAGGTGTTCGTGTATTTTTGCAGTTCCACAATCCATAGCTTGTTTTTCAGCACCGGCCTTTGTGGCTTTTGTCGTCTTATATGGTTTGTTATTCATACTAATAATTAATTTTGTAGACATTAATACTTAGCTGGAATCCCTTGCAGCTTCCAAGCCCTTCTGGAACTTAATTTTATTCATTAAGAATAATTTTGGACAATTCAGCACGAGTTGAGAAGTCTTCTTTCTAGAAAGTTTTGTTGGGAAAAAACAACATAAAAAAACAAATAAGGGTTTTAAAAGTGTGTGGGGGAATATAATATAATTACAGGCTTCTCTTCATTATTACTTCTGACATCAGTTTACACAGGAAAACCATATGTAGACCAGAAAAAAAGACATAAAAATCTATATTGAATTCCATGCTAAAAACAATCAACAAATTTATAATCATTTAGTTTTGTTGAAAATGTAATAACACCTGTTCACAAAGATGAAATTAGTTTTGCTTACTTACCTTGTGATTAACATGCCATTTTTTATATGAAAAAAACCATTGTTTTTTTCCAAACAGAGATGATTAGCTTCAGCATTTCATTTGAGTATCTACTTTATTGAAGCAACAAACATTTGGGAAGCTCTTTGAAATAGCTAGATTCCCTTTTCTTTTAACTTACAAGTGTTTCTTAGCAACAATTGCACAACACAAGCTAACCAGCTTCCTTCACGGTTCCACAGATGGAAAAGGGGAGTGAAATCCTGTTTAGCTGTTCTGAGCAAGAACTTTCAAAGCAAGTCACAACAATGATAAGTGTTTTTTTAAGGGGGAAAAAAAACTTTAAAATAATTGGTCAGAATGAAGGAAAGTATCTGCTTTTTGTATACTTATTGATGTGTGATGCACTTAATAAGAGTGTTCACTTTAATGCACCTCCTTGCACTACAGGACGTCCATAGAACAAGAGCGTGGATGCAATAAAAACTTTAAGATTATCTTCACATGAAGTGTTAAACTGGAATTTGCTTCCTAGCAGAACCAAAAGATGGGAGTTGAGAGAAGTCTGAACCATACACTGCAACTAATTGTAATCAACATTAGATCCCCAAGAACCACAAAAACTAGACACCAAAGCAGTGCAGGATTCTGGAAGAGGAACATCCAAGATTTCATTCGGCAAAACGAATGAAAGGGCTTCTAAATTATTAAAATTAAAACTCATAGGGGAAAAAAGATCCTTCCCACAAAAGACTGAGTCACTAAACTTAATACATTTTTAAAAGTTACATTTTCCTTAAACAGCAATTTGCTTTGAAATGTTGCTATTGAATTAGGTAAGCTTCAGAGGAACTTTGAGACTGAACGAAGGCACGGAGGCATGTATATAGCCCCAGCTGCCCACCCTTGAAATACATTTATTTCAGAATTTAAGAATCTAAATTGGATTACCACATCTAAAAAGCACAGCCTTCCTCTAATAAATATATTGATAGAATCTAAAAGTATCTACGGGCAGCACTACTTCAAATTCCTCCTGTCCCCCAGATGCTTAGTATAACGGACCATCTATCTAAGAACAATCCTTATCCTGTCCATTTTGTTTTCTGCATTTTATTTCACAACTAGCCAACTGTGCATAGTACTATGTACTACTGCTACTACTACTATTAGGAGGAGGAGAGACACTCTTTGCATTTCATGACAATAGAATCCACAACTCTGCTAGTGTTTCCCTGAAATAAGACCCTACCAGAAAATAATCTCTAACATTTTTCAGGATACTTGTAATAAAAGCCCTACCCCTCAAATAAGCCCCAGTTAAGATCATCAGCCAGATGGACACATTTAGTACTGTATTTAGTAACTGTGTTTCCCTGAAAATAAGACCTAACTGGAAAATAAGTGCTAATGCACCTTTTGGAGCAAAAATTAATATAAGACCCGGCCTTATTCTTTGGGGAAACACGGGTATTATATCTCTTAGCAATTAAAGTGCAAGGAGACCCAACCTTTCTTTTTCCCTAAACACAAACAAATCTAGATAGTTGAGGATCAAAAAAGGAGAAAGATTAACATATGCATAATTTGAGGCTTTTGTGATAAAAATTGAATCATCAGACTAACATTAAAAGACATTTAAGAAAAGTAACACTGTTTATTGTTGTATGAAACTTTATTTTATATTACAATAGCTTGCATGGATGGAGTTATGTTCTGTCTGCTCTTCCCTATTATGTGCATTTGTGTGTGTGTGTAGTACCCTTCATAATTTATGTAAAACAACTGTCTTATAAAACATTTAAGATTACAATCTAAATATTTAATATATAGGTAACATATAAACCTGTAATAATTTTCAGGCAGCAAAAACTCAAATAGCAGAAATTAAATTAATTTAAAAAACTGCACTGCAGCCCAACTATTAAAAAAACTTAGGGAGAATAAAACATTTGCTTAAAGCACAATAAAGGGGTGTCAACAAAGGTTTTTCAGAATTGGGGGTTCCCATGTGGTAAGATCACTCCTGGCCAGCCACCTCACATGCTTCATCAGCAAAAGAATCCCATGTTTATTCAATTTTAAGGTTAATTTTCTTAACTAACTTGGTTAGTGGTTAAGGCATCAGGCAAGAAACTGGGAATTCTAATCCCACCTTAGGCACAAAGCCAGCTGGATGACCTTGGGCCAATCATTTTTTCTCAGCTCCGAGGAGGAGGAAACACCAATTCACTTCTGAAAAACCTTGTCAAGAAAACTGCAAGGACTTGTTCAGACAGTCTCAAAAAATAGGGCATGGTTTGAGTTAAAAATAGTTCACATCGAAGGTATCCTAAACCAGTGTTTCTCAATCTTAGCAAGTCTAAGATATGTGGAATTCAATGTGTTGATATCCATATATCTTAAGATTGAGAAACACTGTCCTAAACAGAAGAACTTAAAGACGGACGGACTGATGGACACACACACACACACACACACACACACACACACAGGAATTTCTGTAGAGTTCAATTTTAATTACCTGGATTACAGCTTTAAAACATATATAATTGTTGATCAAAGGCAATTTTTTCACCAGTTTTTAAATCAAAATGTGGAACCAAAGACATGATACTCTATAGCTCATATGGAAATGTTCTATCTAACTCAAGAATCTTCTCTTCATGCTTGAGGAAATGCACATTTTATGCACATTTTCCTGACAGGAAACAGCACAGATCATGCGGAGATTTACTCCAGAACAAACATCAGTTGGAAAGTCAATGAGGCACTGAATAAGCATGATTAGCTGATCCAAAATTTTGGCATTTGCAAAAATAAAGACACTTACACAAAGCCTGAGCATGTACAAGGATCTAGCTTCCTTTTGATGCCTACATTTCAAGTAAAACAGAATGCTTTGATCTTTTCCTCTATTTTAGACATCTCACTTTCTATTAAGAATCATGGGGTCCCTTTGTAGCAGTCATTGTGCCTAGAAACTACTTTTGAGGATTAAGCTTTTTGTTTTGTTTCTGCTCTGAAGTCAAGAGCTGTCGTCAATTTCTCCCCGGTTGCTGAGATTAATCCAAGGATATACAGAAAATGTCACAGCTTTACAATAAATGCCTGTACTGCATCCCTGCGATATAAAAATAATTCCAATTCATTTCGGTAAAGACCAATATAGAAGACTTTGGAGTTTGGATAATGCTTCCATCTGCTTTGTATCAAGGAACACCTGTAGCTAATATATAGACGATAAGGCAGTCAGACAAGACAGCCAGGTTTGCACATACAAAGTGAACAACTACGGAATGGTTTAACATGAGGACATTGAACCTAGTTAACATCAGGCAACTTCCTGTATTTATGACAGGAATTATATTGCAGTAATCCTCAATGTATAACCATTTGTTTAATGACCATTTGAAGTTACAATGGCACTGAAAAAAGTGACTTAGTTTCTCATGACAGCATCCTCTGCCCCTCGTCCTGAGATCAAAATTCAGCCTGGTAACGGACATGCATTTATGTCTTTTGCAGTGTCCCAGGGTCATGTGATCACGCTTTGTGGCCTTTGACAAACAATGGGGAAGCCAGATGTGCATAACCCGTTATTAACAACTGTAATGACTCATTTAACAATTGTGGCAAGGCAGGTCATAAAATAGGGCAAAGCTCACTTAACTGACTTGCTTAGCAATTGAAATTTTGGACTCAGTTGTGAACATTAAGTCAAGGACTACCTGTTAATAGAATTCAACCGTGCCTGAATAATTGAATGTCATTTTAGGCACCTTTTGCCAAATTAGGTTCTACTGAATCAGACACAACCTCTACGTAATACAAAGTTAAAACGCCGCAACTCTTTGAGCAAATTTGAATGTTATTGTTATTATTAATGGGCAGTTGTTCAAGCTAAGAAAAAAAAATGAGGATGGCAGATGCCAAAGTTTAATTACTCTTTCAGTCACTTTGTAACACCTCCTTTGGCAGGAGCAACAGCTTCTGAACATTTTCTGTAGCTGACTAACATTTGACTATCCGAGAAGAAATTGAAGCTGAAAAGAGGCTAGATATTTTGGCAAGACTGAAGATAAATCTCCAAAACAACCACAAAGCCCTTGCAGGGGAAAAAAAATGTTTTGGAGTAGCCTTCATACTCACCAGTTGGGTATTACCGATCATCTGTGGAGATCTTAAATACACAGGGCATGCATGAAGATCTCAGAATTTTTGAGCTGGAAAACTGCTAGGAAAAAAATATGCCTGGTGGCCGCAGTGGAATTGGAATAGGAACTACGGGGTGCCGTTAGAAGGTGTTATTTGTATTCAGCAGCCGAAATCGCATTGCTGAATACTCGCCATTGTGCTGCTGAAATTTCACATCATAATTTCAAGAGCCCTGAACACTTTCTTCCTTATCATATACCTATTAACCAATACCCAGATAAGAGGAACCGGCATTAGATTAGCAAAAATACTGTAATCAAGAACACAGAATACTGACACAAACCAAGACTAACAGAACACCGGTTACACAGTCATTTAAAGCATACTTTGTATTACAATAACATGTCTGTGGAATGAAAACCAAGCTCAGAGAGAGATTTGCAGTGAGGACTTGGCAAGCTGAAGATGTGCTGGAAGAAGCAGGGGATGACATTATGAATAAAACTGCCAGCCAGATTGATTATTTATTAAAGAAATGTATAAGAATGCCCAACCCACGCATGGGTGGCTTTGGGTGGCTTTACAACATTGAAAACCAACAACATAAAAACCTATCAAACCCCACCCGCATGGCAGCGACACAAATCAAATCAACCACTTGATTGGCTCCCTCCATTTGTAGCCCCAGGCCCGCTGACAAAACCAGGTCTTCGTGGTCTTTTGAGCCAATCGTACTTCGGAGGGAGTATGTTCCACAGAGAAGGGGCCATCACCAAGGTTCTTTTTTTGCAGGGCAGAATCTCTCTGGCACGCAACGTTTTTTGCTTTCAAAGAGGCTGGGTGAAAACGGACTCTTTTACTCAGCTTTTTTGAGAGCTGTCTCCCTTTGGAAGTCAGTTCTTTAGTTCCATCACGACATGCATGATCCCTTAACAATCCTGCCAGGGAAAGCCATGGTGCGGTCATAAAGTCAGGTCAGGTTGCATAGTTACCTCTTTTATCATGCTTACATTTTGGGCTCAATCATGGTCATAAATTGAGGACTACCTGTACATGATGCTGAAAATTTTTCTGTTACAAAAATGGACAAAAAACCCCCCTCTACTAAAAAGAGTTATACAACCAATGTTTAACGAAGACACGGTGAAAATCATTCTTATTGTTCTTGCACGGGTAGCGATGAAAGGAGAAAAAAACTGACACAAACGCAGGATCACAATATAGATAAGCTGTTTACAAAGACAGATGTAAAAAGGAGATTTTAGGGTAACAGCTCTACAACAAACAAATGAATTTCTTTTGAAAATCAGCTGTCCTATCATGACAGCTCGCAGTAGCGATCATTCAGATTGTTATACTAATATTAAAAAGCATAGATATTAAAACCATTTATTTAAACATACATATTAAATAGCACCATTGCACAAACGAGTAGACTTGATCTCTTGCATTGATATAACTGCAATACTTTATTAAATATAATTTCTAGCACAGTGATACCGGCAGCCTGGATGTTATCTTCACCTCTCTTTCCTTCATTGGTTTTTATTATCAAAATTAAATGCCAAACTCCTTTGGGCAAACTCCATTTTGCTTTTTGTTACACTGCCAAACGCTAGAGATATTCCCACCAGAATATTTACATCAACAAAAGTAATTTCTGAATTTTCAGTGTAGCTAAATTAGTATCACCAAGGTCATATTTTCTAATGGAGGCTGTGTTGATTGTGAAAAGCTCAGAAATACATCTCTTAATCAATCACACTCTCCCAATTCTGGATAATTTTCACAGGTTGTATAGTCGAAACAAATATACCCCATACCCTGGCACTAGGTATCAAATTTACTAACAGTGATGCTGTGTAAGTTCATATATATATAAAACTATCTATTGACAACTGCGCATCTACTATCACTCTCAAAGAGGCCCTGCAGTTCTAATGATGAGTTCTTTGGTAATATCATAATTTACTCTAAAAATAATTTGGGGAAAAACAACAAGCTTTGAGGGAAATATTCAGTAGTTACGAGTGAATTTCTTTTGCAGGAAACTTTGAAGATGCTGTCTAAGATTCAATCTTCTTAAAAGGACATCATTCTTTGTATGAAATCTGAAGACAGATGTACATCATATGTACCGCTGATTTTAGCTTCAAGGACACCATTATGGATAAAATTATACAGATAAACAGATGTAAACTATTTATTGAATATTTGCCACCAATATTGTTAAATACATAATTCTGTTGCAGTTTTTCGCTTTCAAGTTAAAATGTCAGAAACAGAACACCAAATATTTACAGTTCTTATAAGGAATGTTACATAATGACACATTAAGGCGTAAATTCTTTTGGCTTATAATTCTGAAAAGAATGATAATAGCAAAAAAGTGATGCAAAATCTTCATTGTGTGATTATGATTAAGCTATGTTTTTACAAAAATATGGTGTAAGATGGCAATAAATCCCATTCAAAATCCTGCATTAAGTCCCTTCAATTGGGATTGATAATTTACACAGTCAAAACTTTAAAGTTTACATATAAAGGTATCCTATCCGTCATTGAAAAGTACAGCTCTCAACATATACAGTTTTTTTTTTCAGGCCACAGTTTTGAAGGTCTGGAGTATCAAGTTAGTTTGATGAATTAGCCGGTTGGCACTTATGAACACATTTATTGCCCTATTGTAAAGAAAAACAGAAAGAAAATATATTTTAGAAACAAGATATATTCTTTCCCATCATTATACACCATTCACTTGAAAATCAATCTAATTCTTGCTAAAGCGATCCTAGTTACGCAAAACGGCAAATGGATTTGGGTATGAATTTCCCCTCATTTATAAAAGCTATGGTAGTTATCCCAAAACCTTGCAATCAGCTAAAAACACCCATCCACATTCAATGCTTTAAACATTTTCAGTGCGAAAAGTAGACAAACCAGCAAAGGAGTAAACAGATATGTTTATCAGGAAATATGATTTCAAGAACATAAAAAATAAAAAAAAATCTGAATCTTGTAGCATAATGAAAAGTTGGTAAAATTTGTGCAATATTGGCTGAAAATGTTTGTGCATTCTGGGCTGATGAGGAAAATACACTTGATGAAAGAAATTTATCAAGTATAGTGAAGATGATTACTCCACAATTTGTTAATCATTTGCCGCTTCTGTTACATTAAGGATTAGGACAGAGTTTGATAATTATAGCAAATCAGTTACAATTGTAACCAAGTTTTGAAAGGGCTGGAAAGGAGACATTTAAGGCATCACTTACTGTCTGTCTATCTTACCTTTTCAGTCAAAAGAAGCATTATAGATAATTATAACATTTATACAAATTCAAATAAATTAGATCCCAAACACATTTCCACCAGAAAAACTGATGACAGAAATTAAAAGTTGATCAAGAACATAGAAATAAAGTCTGATGGCCTAAAAGGCAAAACTCTGAATGGTTATATTGATAGTAGAAGGAAATTAACACAAGGAAAAAGCCAGATTAAGGTGTTCATTTTAAAATCTACCTGGAAAGAGATTCACATCATAAAAAACGAAAAAGTTCAACTGACTCAGAACTATAGAGGTGGCACAGCTATAAACTATCTACAGGAAATCAAAACCTCAGAATTAACTGAGATTAGGGTAAAAGGTACAAAAGATACTAAAAATAACACAAACATAGCTTCTTTAAGTATGCTCAAAATAAAAGGAAAAAGAATCAATAGAGCAGCTGCCCAGGGAAGGTGAAAAGCTGTTAAGTAACAAAGAAAAGGCAGTCCTACTCAAATCCACTTGTGTTCAGTTGTTTCCAAATAAATCTCTAGGAAGAGATTAATTACATCCTGTTTTACTTAGGGACCTACATGACTGTCTTTCTGAGTTCAAGTATGATGTTTCAGAAATCCTACAGAAAAATAAAGCACCTTTTGATCCCTAGCCACTAACTAATACTTTCAAAAAGAGTGGAAAGGAAAATCCAGCAAGCTATAGAACAATCATTCTGATGTTCAATATCTGCAGAAATCCTAAAATAAATCATAAAGAGGTAGGTGTCCTTGATAAAAAAAAATCAATAATTGTTAGAAACTAACACTTATTTCTCAACAATAAACATTTCTTATTGGTTAATTAGGTAAAATCCTCAATAGATTGTAATAAACATAACATGACCAAAGCACTTAGTAAGAGTATCCCATGACATACTGACCAAAAAGTTATCTAAGTATGGGGTAGACAGTGTAATAAATAAGTAGATATATACCTAGACCTAGAAAATGATACTCAAGAAATGCTCATCAATGTTTTTACAACAAATTGGACGGTGATATCAAGTGGTGTGTCATAAAGATCAAATGTGGCCCTTAATATTTTCATTAAGGATTTGAGTGAAGAGGTAGAAATGCCTATCAAATTTATATATGATACAAAACTGGGACAGCTAGAATACAGAACTAAAATTCAAAACAATATTGGTAGTTGTAGAAATGGCTAGATTGCAACAGAATGGGATTTAACAGAAATAAATGCAAAGTTCTTAACTCAGAAAATATACACTGAGTGTACTGAGGGGAAATACTAGCTTGGTAAGAGCACTTGTGAGAAAATTTTTGTTGCTATAGTTGTAACTGCATCTGAATCAGCAATGTATGCCATTATGAAGACAGCAAGTGTAATTTTAGACAGCATAATTGAAAATAAAAGTTCCACTCTATTCACCTCCGATCAGATTCCTCTTTAAGCCTAGGTTAAAAGTATAGCGTAGTCCTTGACTTACGACTGCAATTAGACTGGTTTTCTGATAATAAGTCATTACTTATGTCATAAGTCAAGGCACCCAACATTTTTTGCAAAGTTTGTGAAGTAAATCACAATGGACATTAAGCAAATGCTGCAGCTGTTAAGAGCAAACCCATTCTCCCATTCTTGGTCTTTGCCAAAATAAAGTTCATAAATTGAGGATTACCTGTACTCGTAAAAAGTTGAAACAACTTCAGAGACAACAACAATGATCAAAGGATTAGATATTAACTGCATATTTTTAACATTTCAGCATTCATGAAAGATGAGGAAGGATATATAAGCACTTTGGAGGACAAAATGTCGCTGTCTCTTAGTTCTTATTTAAGTCAGAGGAAGTTAAATTATATATTAAGACTAAGAATACTTTGACAGTGGAGTCAGCTACCTAAAGAGAGATGACTGTGTCCAAGTGGAGGTTAGATAGCCAACCATCTGATATGTTTAGTTTTGATTTCTGAACTGAAATTCATAAATAAATAAATTAAATGAACTCTCCGAACTCTATGATTCTATTTAAAACAAAAAAACAGAAAACAAAACCCCACCCCCAAAATCTTTCTTTGCTTATATTTATCCATGGGCAAACAAAGTTAATTCCTTGGATGCAGATTTAACAATTCAGAATGATGTCTTACTATAAATGCTAAATCAATGGAATAGTAGGAAAAAAACTGGAGACTTTTGGAGTATTAACATTGTTCAGCTAGCTACAATCACAAGCAAGGTCAAAGAACAGATGGGATTTTTCCTCCTCACTACACAGTATTAAAATTGGTCTTCAGCGGCTTCTAATATGGATTCTATTATGTTGCTTTCAAAGCACTACTCATACATTTTGTAATATATGCTCCTCCTTTTCATACCCGCACAGAACTTGGGACTATATTTATGTAACTTCTTTCGAAGCATTAAGAGTTTGTTACTGCCCTGTTACCATTTTTTTTTTCAAATTCTATTTTGCCAACACTTCTGGAATTCCAGGTGGTCTCATATTTATGTACAAACCAGACAAATGCCCTGCTACTACATATAACATGTTGAGGGAGCCCAATCTCCTATAACTAATTATGGCCAATCAGGTGATTCTTGGAAATCTGGAAACAGCTGAAATACTACAGTCTTCCCCTCCAGATTTTTCTTCCAACAATTGTTATTCAGAAGCACACAATGACTCTGTATCTAAGCAACAAGCTATCATACTTAGATGCAAGGAGTGGTTCCTCCTTTTATCATCCTTTGAAAATAAATTATTTCTCCATTATGAAAATCCCATTTAGCTCATAGTCAGTAGGAGGCAGCATGCACATAGCCAACTTGCTCTATTCCCATAAAAACAACTCAGGATCAGAGTGCATTACTAGGGATCCCAGAAAATATAAGTCTGGGGCTATAGGTTAGACTGAGTCATTAAAAAGAAAATCGCTAGAAGACAAACTCTACATTGTTCTCAAGAAAACCACACAGACTTGTCTAGAAATATGAAGTGCTTTCAATTGGAAGTTTAAAAAAAAAAGGGGGGGGGGTAATACCACCTCTTGGTGACTCTTTAAAGCCCAGAAAAACCACAACTCCTTTAAGGATGTGCCAAGAGATGCATGCATATTCACTCTAAATCACTTTTTTTCAGGTTTTGGATCCAAAGAGTTCTACATTCTTAGACACGTTCATACATTCACCAAAAATTTATATCAACTAGAGAATCTTGACTTTATAGCCATGGACATTTGTCTTTCATTTTGCTAGATTAGAAATCTTTGTTTCTAGACAAGGAAAAATTACCATTATTTCGCTTCTTTTATTAGATTGTTAAAAATCTTTTGTCGGAGCGATCATAAATTGAAATAACTGATAGCTGAGTCGGAGGATTGATGCTTTTGTGACTTTGCTCATTTTGAAAATTCCGTATATTTTACGTTATGAGAAAGTGAACAATATATTACTCTACTCAACATGGGGTCTTTGGTCTAACGTCATGAAATTTTAGTCTGCTTCCAAAGCTTTCTGTAAGAGATTATTTCTAGCCTCTAGTAAGTGATATATGATCTTTCCTTGCAAGAAAAGAGAATGAAAGGTATCGTAGAGAAATGCCAAAAACAGGGTGTTGAAAAGAACAAGAAACGGCTTCAGAGAGAATGGATATCCATGTCTGTTTTAGTGACCACCCACTCCGCCCCATCTGTTAGAGGTCCCCATGGGAATGTATTCCCTCCTAAGATTGTTCTTAGCAAGGATGAAAAGTAAGACATAATTACTATTAGAACAGTGAGGCTGTAGATTCCCAAGGAGAATTAAAAATTAAATAGACTCATTGATACCTAAGCAAATGTTACAATCTGGCCAATTTTTTCATGCTTTGCTAAACTGGAACTGATGTAGCAATTAAGATGTTAAGATTGTTGCAAAATATGTACTTTGGACTACAAATTATTAAGACAAAAAGAAAAAGAAAATAGTCACTAAGTCAATTAAAAAAAAGAAATATATACTTACTTTCCATCTTTAAAATAAGTTTTCAAAGTGTCACTGAAACTTTTGGAGTATTTTACAAATTCTTTCTTTTGGTGTTCAAGTGCCTGAAAAAGTTTATGCAAATAGTAATTAAAATTTTCATTTTTCTCAGACATTATGTTTTAGCCAATGAACACAGAACAAGATGAGAAAAGGAATACAATAAATGTTGGAAGTGGCAAAATTCACCATTTAAATGCTGAAAAGGTGTTTCTACAAGCAACTTTTGCTTAATGTTTGTAAAGTATTAATTCTACAAACGATAAAAATTATATTAAACCTTAAAGCAGTCATTATTGATTAAAAATCCACATAGACTGAAAAATCTCTATTCATCATTCTGATTGTCTTTTTATTTGCCAGTTTGTATTAATTGAAAAATTATGTTTACAATTCATATTATCTGAACATGAAGCTGCATATATTTGTAATGCTTGTATTTAATTATATTTCTGATGAAGCACTGTAGTAGAAATTAATTCACATACCCTCCGGTTCTGATATTGGTATTTCTTGAAGACATTATTTACTGTATCGAGAAGTTCCTTTATTGCACTGGCAATGTCCCTGTTTGGTAATGAAAATATAATTGCAATTTTTAAAGTGAAGCTGCAAAATTTTAATGACTTTCAAAATTATGTTTGAAATGTATTTCTAAAAGATTTCCTGTCATCTACAGTGGGTTTTAGATATGCACAGCAAGATGAAACAACAAGAGCTAATTAAATTATATGGTACTTCAAAATCTAAATTACGTTTAATGCATTCTTCATAGGTGGAAAACTAGCATCTGGAAATTACAGAACAATACTCGGAAGCAGCAGGAGCCTTGGCTTACCTTTACAATCAAAAGTCTTTCCCTGGAACAATTTTCAATATGTATAGTTATAAATTGCATAGATTTGACTTTTGATATCTTAGACTGAATAAAGAAAAATTGCTCTGATCTACTTTGAACTACCTTGAAAGTACTGTTTTCATGAACTGATGCTAAAATCTTGTCCCATCCGTCTTTATTTAAATAAAAGTAAAGGTTATTTAATTAAAGCTAAACTAACTGGGAAAAAAACTGCCATAGTATATATTCCTGAAATAATTCAATGGCAACTATCTTTGGTCCTAAGATTGATGGATACAACTTCACCTAGATTTTAAGCTTACTATATAATGAAACCAAACCACTCTGAGTGGGAGTAAGAGAGAGAAATCATTTAAGAGAGAAAAGGCAATTTAATCTGCAAAGAGGATAAAACTCTATTTACAATATTAACTTAAAAAAAAATACTTTGGAACCTAATACCCACTGCTAAGTTGAAAACAGTGTTTGGAAATATCTTCTACTATGGTTGTCCCAGGGGTGCTTTTCAGGAGGCAACTGGACTTTCTTGTTTTTTCTTTGAAGACGTTTTGCTTCTCATCCCATCCAAGAAGCTTCTTCAGTTGTAACAGGATAGTGGAGAATGGAAGGATTTATATTCCTT
>JANHGC010004683.1:74441-87725 GCA_027560395.1 Boaedon fuliginosus | reverse complement strand
TACATTCACACAGCACGCTTTTGTTTAACGTGAAGGCTTATAAGAAAGAGAAAGAGAGAGATAAAATGAGAAAGAGAAAAAAAGAGAGAACAAGAGAGAAGAGAGTGAGATCGAGAGAGAAAGAGAAGTTGTAAACAATGCACTCAACTTCTCTACTCAATTTAAAATTCAAACAAGACGCCTGACCTTAATTCACCCCATGGGTCACATTCGTATCCATCCTGGGCCATGGAAAAACTAACCTAGGTTCATTTTAACTAAAGGTTGAATATGACGCGGATGCAGTCATATGGGCATTTTGTCTGAGTGAGATTGAGCTTCGCTCCTTGTCCTCACTGAAGAGGGGGAGGGGGAAGAAAAACTCCCACAACATCATGGGATTTGAATTACATGTCAAGTATGGTTTTCTGTTGGCAATGCGAAGGCTTTGTAGGAATGAGAGCTGACATCTCCCACACCGCTGTTCCTGATTAATATCTGGCCAATACGCGGTTTCATGCTGTTTTGATGGATTGCAGCTCAGAAGATTAACCAGGCCTTTCTCTCCCAGCTACCTGTTAACGTCTGTTCAGACCATGTAGCAACCATTAAAGCCCAGCGCAGAAGCAGCCGAGATGAAATAGATCTTCTGCACCCTGATTTTTATTTTTTATTTTCTAAAAAAAAAGATTTCGAACGGATGGTTCTACAGATCACAGTTGGGATCGGAGCGTTTGAATATTCGGTGCCTTGACTTAAAAAAAAAAATGATGTAGGAAAAGCAGGTGCAGGGAGCCTTCAATTTACAACCGTTCGTTTAATGACCATTTTAAATTATAATGGCGCTGAAAAAAAGAGTCTTAGTGATCAGTGCAGCATTTCCGGTCATGTGATCAACATTTTTGCTCCCTTCGCTTGACAACTGGCATGTATTTAAGACGGTTGCAGTCATGCTGAAAGGACTGTAGATAGGAGCTAGAGGATGTCGTATCCAGTGGTGGTATTCAATTTTTTTTTACTATTGGTTCTGTGGGCATGGCTTGGTGGGCGTGGCTATGGTGTTGGCCAATCAGAGGTGGTATTTGCCAGTTCTCTGAATCGATCAAAATTATCGCTACCGGTTCTCTGGAACCTTTCGGAACTGGCTGAATATCACCTCTGGTCGTATCCCTCCCACTCTTTTGAGAGAGGGCTGTTCAGTTTTGACATAGGTGGCCTCTTCGACCCCTCTTTTGAACCAGGGATCCTCTCTGTCCAAAATGCGGATTTTGCTGTCTTCAGCGGAATGGCCTTTAGAGTCCTTTCAGCAGTTCCAAGAAGGCCCCACGCCCATTTGCGCTACTCAGGTGACCCTGAGGACACAGATAATAGCAACAGCACTTAGACTTATGCTTTAGAGCCCTCCCTAAGTGGTTTACAGAGTCAGCATATTTCCCCCAGCAATCTGGCTTCTCATTTTACCGGCCTCGGAAGGATGGAAGGCTGAATCAATCTTGAGCCAGTGAGGATCGAACTGCCGAATTGCTGGCAGCCGGCAGTCAGCAGAAGTAGCCTGCAATACTGCATTCTAACCACTGTGCCACCATGGGCATGGCTTGGTGGGCGTGGCTATGCTGTCGGCCAATCAGAGGTAGTATTTTCCAGTTCAAGTGGCCTCAGCAGTTCCCTAATGACCAGCTATCGCCAAGGAGTATAAATCCTTCCATTCCCCACAATCCACTCAGAGCCTGAAGAAGCTTCTTGGATGAGAAGCGAAACGCCTTCAAAGAAAAACAAGAAAGTCCAGGTGCCTCTTGAAAAAAAGCACCCTTGGAGCAGCAGAGAAGGCACATGTCCTAAATTCCATTGATGAACCTGCCTTGGAGATAGGTATTCACCAATAACCCAGCTCTGCCCCATGCAGGGCTTTACCAATAACCCAGCTCTGCCCCATGCAGGGCTTTGTTCACACATGAAAAGTAGGACCTTGAACCATCTCTGGAAACCCCTCTGGAGTTAGTCCAGAACACGGTGTTACAACAGTTCAGAGACAATCATAGATTGCAGCTTTTGCTGCCACATTGTGGAGCAGTTGCAGCTTCCAGATAGAAACAGAAAACCTGATGGCAGAAAAAGACCTATTGGTTCATCGAGGCTACCCTTTGAGGGGTTCCCCCCCCCCTCTCTAATTTTTGTTGGATGATGGACGTGCGTTTATCCCAAGCACGTTCAAATTCAATTACTGACAAATCGATCCACTATCTCTGCTGGCAGCTGGTTCTAAGCTCCCACTAGTCTCTCTGTATAGTAATCCCTTTGAACTTCCCTTCTGTCAGTTTGAGGTTATGCCCCCGTATTTTTAATTCTTGCCTTAACGCTCAAAATACTGCCTTCATATGGTTGAGGATGCTCTTCGAGGGCTGCCCCACATAGAGGACGTTGCAGAAGTCTAACTGGGGGGTGCGGTTTCTCTGGTTCATTGTCGTTCTGTCATATTATGGTGTCTGCTCTGATCGACAGGTGCCTGCCTAAAGATTTGACATGCTTGAAACGTACAGCTTATACCCACCGTGTGTTCTGCTCAAAGAGTTGTGAAAGCAAAATATCACACCGTATAACACCTATCCTCCACGAGCTGCATTGGTTGCCGGTGGTCTTCTGGGTGAATTTCAAGCTGCTAGTAACAACTTATAAAGCCCTTCATGGCTTAGGGGCGGAGTACCTTCGAGACCGCCTGCTGCTACCACATGCCTCCCAGCGCCCAGTGAGATCGCACAGGGAGGGCCTGCTCCGGGTACCGTCAGCGAGACAATGTCGACTGGCGGGACCGCGGGCGAGGGCCTTCTCTGTGGCGGCTCCGTCCCTCTGGAATCTGCTCCCCGCGGAAATCAGAACCATCCCCAGCTTGGCCGTATTTCGCAAGGCCGTGAAGACCTGGCTTTGCCGTCAAGCATGGACCTGATCATCTGTTCTTCCTCCCCCTCTAGTGTTTGACTGAGTGAGTGAATGAGTTTTTGATTTTATTATATAGGACATTGTTTTATTGTGTTGTTTGGCCGCCTCGAGTTCCCCTTTTGGGTAAAGAGAGGCGGGATATAAATCAAATAAATAAATAAATAATAGCTTCTTAGGGTCAGTTTAAGAGAAAATTGTCCTAGAGGACAGTGCTTCCATGCTGTGGAATCAGAAGATTAATTGGCCTTCAATTGAATGTGGACTTTGTGCAAGACCCTTGAATCAGGATGTTGGAGTCTAACCTGAGATCTAGACTTGTAAATGGTACATCAGAAAGATCTGGAGACACAGGGTGAAGAAATGCTGTATAGGGAACCTTCAGATAAGAAAAGGCATTGCCTGCAGCTGCATAATGGGTGGAGAAAGAAGTTCAGACAGGACCGTCCCTAGCTTCTTATGCTGTAAAGATATGGGGGGAGATTTGTACTTTCAGACTTGTAAGATTCTGTTAATGTAGTTTAACAATAAAGTAGAATTAGCTCATCTGCTTGTATTTCCTGTTTGAGGTACCTGGAAAGGCTAACAAGATCAAAAGGTGCATCATATATCTTTCCAACCTTTTTCCTACTCAGAAAAAAGGAGAAAAAACAACATATGGTTTGAACTAAAGACATGAAGGAGAAAGGCTATGGATTAAAACACTGACTTGTGAAAGTCAATTTAGAGAAATTTAAAATAAAAATAAAATAGTTCAACGATTCAAGACTGGTAGAAGCAAAATGGAGCATATGTAAATCTTCTGCCTGGTACAAATTCCTCTGGATTGTGAGGAAGAGTATGCAATGATTTTTTTAAATCTTAGGAATTGATTTCTTTATGTTAAAATGAAAAGGAGCAAGAGAAGTCCAAGGCTAGTGAGAAGCAAGACAGTGGTAAAAACTGTATAATGGGGTGGGGCAAAAGGAGGCCAGTTACATAACATACTTTGGGATATTCTTGTTTAAAAGAAATGAGCATTTTCTGATCCATATTATCTACATAATTTGTGCAAGCATGTCCTAATCCACATGATGTCATTATTGCTTCTCTTGGATAACAATGACTAACATATGGAACTGCATCTACATGGAGGGAAGTATGCAGTGGGGTACCCCAAGGCTCCGTTTTAGGCCCAGTACTCTTCAACATCATCAATGATTTGGACAAGGGGATAGATGGGGAACTCATCAAATTTGCAGACGATACCAATTAGCAAGAATAGCCAGCACTTCAGAAGATATGGTTAAGATAGAGAAGGATCTTAACAGACTTGAACATTGGACGCTATCTAACAAAATGAAGTTCAATGGTGAAAAAAGTAAGGTTCTATATTTAGGCAATAAAAACAAAATGCACAGGTATGGTATATGTAGTATCTTGCTCAATAGTGGTGAAGATGTTGAGACTCTAGAAAGAGTGCAGAGAAGACCAACAAAGATGATTAGGGGCCTGGAGGCTAAAACATGTGAAGAATGGTTAGAAGAATGGGGCATGGCTAGTCTAGTGAAGGGAAGGAACGGGGTGACATGATAGCAGTGTTCCAATATTTGAGGGTCTGTCACAAAGAAGAGGAAAATAACTTATTTTCCAAAGCACTTGAAAGCCAGACAAGCTTGGAACAGTGGATGGAAACTAATCAAGGAGAGATTCAACCTAGAAATGAGGAGAAATTTTCTGACAATGAGAACAACCAATGACACAGCTTGCCTTCAGAAGTTGTGGGTGCTTTATCACTGGAGGCTTTTAAGAAGAAACTGAGCAGCACCTTGTCAGAATTGGTATCGGATCTCTTGCTTGAGCAGGAGGTTGGACTAGATAACCTACAAGGCCTCTTCCAACTCTCTTATTCTAAGTCTCAATTTCCATCCATGATTACGGCCTTCTTTCTGTACCCAAAGTCAGTTGGGTAAGTCAAACATATTTTCCTAATGTTAATAAATTCTTTAGAACATTTGAAATCTGTCTGGAAGAACTGGCAAAGAGAGACTATCCATTATATAGAAGATAGGAAGCAGCATACATAGTACCTACTTAGAGATGAGAAACATAATCTGACAAGCCATTCAGCCATTACCAATGGCAATGCCCATGTTATAACTCAAAGATATAACATAACAACTTACTGTAGTTTCACTGTCTATTTAACCTGTTGCCTGCTTAGATTGAGTTCAGTTCCATTTCGAGTTGATCTTCTGCCTATTAAATAGAAGAAATGAGATATGGTGAAGAAAAAGAAATCAGAAGAAAAGAGTATCATGTATCATACCATGACTATCTATGAAAAGATCAATCAGAATTTCATTTTTCTTAAAGGAGAATAAGCAATTTCATGAGTACATGGCTTCCATCTTTCATCATTGGTGAAAGTTACTAGAGAGTTAGTAGTATAAGCTCTTGCAAGGGATACCTATTTATCTTATGTATGTATTGTAGAAGCTTGCCTTCTATTTCAAGTCCCCGACCCCTGAAAAACAATGTAATGGATATGGAGAAAATAAATCACATTATTTTTGCCAATCTGGACTTCGTTCTCCAGTGGACTTCAGTTCCATATTGATTAGGAATTCTGGAATTATGAAGCTCAGTTAGAGAGAAATTGCGCTGTAAAAAAGCATCCATCCTACTGAAATCTTTGGAACAAACTGTGACAATAAAACAGTTCATATGCTGCCCTAAAGATTGAGTTATTTAAGCACGGTTAATTGAATGAATCACAGTTGGAAAAGTTCACATAGAAGAAACCATGGTTTATTTACCAGAACAGCTGAGCCCACATGACGTATGCCAGAATCTTATTGAACTCATAAAAAAACAAGTACAAAGGGAAAATATTTAAAGCTTCCTGAAATTTTATTTTGTTTTGAAGCTCTGAACTCAAGTTAAGCTGGAAAGTATATTGGGAAACATATACACTGAATGCTAAAATTCCATTTGTTCTCACAATTCGAAAAGATGTTACCGTTGAAAAGATCCCAAAGGCTATCTAAGAGATGTGCTTGCCAAATGCATTAGTTTTTTATTACTTTTGTAAAAAAAAAAATAGTCTTGTAAAAACGGTTTGATTTGTGATTTCCCTAAATTTAGAACTTAATCCTTTCATACCTTAATACTTAACTTATCCTTTATGAAGGAAAATGTTTCTTAATTTTCTTTTTGTGTAGGTGATACGGTTGCCCTGGATCTAAAATTTCTCAAAGCCTCCAGGTATCGTAATCGAATATATTGATCCAAAATACATTTGTTCAAAGCAAACCAGATTGAATTCAGGGTTGTTTTCACACCAAATATGAATTTGATAGGATTTATGTCTAAAGTATTTTCTCTAAGCATATTCAGGATTGGTCCCTAGAATAATTTGAAATAAGAAATGTTAGATTTGGATCTAAATATCATTTGCAGCATGATTTCAGCTGGTGGCTTTATTGTTTAATTTGCCTTTAACCCCCAACTATACAATTATATCTTAGTTCTTTTGAGAATTTACTACAATAGTAGTATATATACACACTATCTGAAACTGCTTATTGTAAAATAAATGGGGCTTCATTGTTTAGTTTTACTTAGCTAATTTGCAGGAGACTGAAATAGGCTGTCACTCAAGGAAAAACTCATTATTTTGAATGCAGTAAGAGCAACGCTAAGGGAATTAGCATCTTGTAGTTTAGAAGTCAGCAACGGCAGTCTTGTAGCAGAAATGATATGAGAGAAAACTGGATAACATTTGAATTGCTTCATCAAGCTTTAATAGACAGAGCTGAAGTTGCTTTGCCACGTAAAAAGGATAGTTTAAAAAAGAGTAATCTGAACAGTTTTAAGTAATCTATAGCAGTTCTCCTTAAGGCTGCAGTGTTCCCTTATACTGTGATTTTCATTTATACAAGGGGAACCTGGTGGCGCAGAGGCTTAATGACACTAGAACTGCTGGCCAGAAACGGTCTGCACTCTGGCAGTTCAAGCCCGGGTTTGTGAGGCAGAGTGAGCTCCCGTCAGTCAATCCCTAGCTCTTGCCCACCCAGCAATTCGAAAGCAGACAATATGGTAAGTAGATAAATGGGTGGTGGGAGGAATCCTAGTTGTGTTCGTATTGTGGAAAGCAGAAGTCAGCACTGGACCTGGTCAGGCACGAGGTATCAAGACACCAAGAGAGGCAAGACCAGCAGAGGAGCCTGAAGCATCAGTAACCCAGGTCCCGCTAGGTAATTGATGTAAAGCCTATGGTTCATCAAGGATAGGCTGTATGGAGTGCTGAATGGAATGAACTAGCAAAAAACTAGAAAACAACGGCGACCATCCAAGAATAGACCATATGAGCTGAGAACTTACCTAGATCACCGCTGCAGCTGTCCGACAAAGAAATGAATTGTTCTCAAAACAAAAGGCTGATTCATAATTGGGCAGCATGATCCCTATGGGTGGGAAGAAGGGGAGACTAATGTTTACAGTATATACAATAGCATTGCACGGGAAAATCTCAGAGCTGGTTTTAATCCTTCAGTGTCAAAATGGTGTATCCAATAAAGTGTTGTGATTTTAAAATGCTTGAGAGTGCCTACTTTTCTTGGGTTCAGTAGTCGGACAGTTGACACTAGGCTGTCAAGACAGCATTGTGTCTAGCATGTGTAGATTTCCCTCATATTATATGGCATATACTCAATAATTCATTTAAGCATTAGTGTTAGGAAAAAAGGTAGCATAAAAAGTGCAAAAAGGCTAAACCATTCATATACAGCAAGTAGTCTTCGACTTAGGACCACAATTGAGATCTGACGCTAAGTGAGACATTTGTTAAGTGAGTTTTTCCACATATTACAACATTTCTTACCACAGTTGTTAAGTGAATCACTACATTTATTAAGTTAATAACACAGTTATTAAGTGAATCTGGCTTCCCCATTGACTTTGCTGCCCACCCAGGTGGTGGCAAAAGGGGACCATATGACTTGAGGACATTTCAACTGTCATACATATGAATGAGTTGCCAAGCATTTGAATTTTGATCAAAAGTCATACATGTGAAAAATGGTCATAAGTCACTTCTTTCCGTGCCATTGTAACTTGGAGCAGTCACTAAATGAACCATTGTAAGTCAAGGACTACCTGTACTTGAGAGAAAAAAATAGATTTATTTGATAGCTTTTT
Organism: Boaedon fuliginosus; assembly: GCA_027560395.1. Lineage (NCBI taxonomy): Eukaryota > Metazoa > Chordata > Lepidosauria > Squamata > Lamprophiidae > Boaedon > Boaedon fuliginosus. Next base: position 79,634 of record JANHGC010004683.1, on the reverse strand, counting down.
TTTTTTTATGACTGGGCGGCTTACAACAGAGATAGCAATAGCACTCAGATGTTATATACTGCTTATCAGAGCCTTACAACACTCTCCAAGCAGTTGTAGAGTCAGCATATTGCCCCCAAACAATCTGGGTCCTCATTTTACCGACCTTTAGAAGGATGGAAGGCTGAGTCAACCTTGAGCCTGGTGAGATTCGATCTGACAATCTGCTGAACAAGTCAGCAGAGATAGGCTGCAGTGCTGCACTTAACCACTGCACCACTGAGAACTTAGCATCATTTGAGATCCTAGATTGCACCATGAGATTGATTCCCTTATCACCTCTGCTAAGAAGTTTCTTCTCTGAGGAAATGAAAACTGTTGCTGAGGAAAAATTCATAATCTTGAAGTGCTCCGGTTGTATGAACCAACATTCCCAGAATTCCCTTCCCATGCCTAGTTGGCACCAAATTAAGAAAGACTGACTTTAGAAGAAAGAGATAGTTTTTGTTTTTTTCCTCTTTCCAATTTTGTTCTCTTTCACACAGTTTCTGATTACATTTGGCCCCATAAACTCCAGGTTTAATCTGCACACCCAGTTGATGCAAGTTGACAGGGCATTTTTCAGTCCCTCCCTTTTCCAGAGATAAGGGAAGCAAAGGTTCACATCCTGGCATTCTGGATCTTCTCTCTGGGCCTATCTACACTTCAAGGTCAAGATGGCCTCCTCCCTATAATCAATTAGGGAGACAATGCTTTTCCACAGATTGTATTGATTTTATTTAAAAGAGATGTATGACCACTTACCTTAGATCACAACTCTAAGATCAGATATTGTTTGGAGAAGATTCATAACATCTATAGGAAACTGCTGATAGATAGGCCAATGTGATGATATCAGTGTTTTATTACCATGGTTTCATGTGTGCTTTAATCATTTATGATTGTAGGCTTATAATCTATGGACAAGGCCATATACAAATCTCTCTCTCTCTCTCTCTCTCTCTCTCTCTCTCTCTCTCTCTCTCTCTCTCTCTCATAAATATATATTTATTTGTAGATATATTTATTTGTAATTGCAAGCAACTATTCAAATTTAATCTGCCTAGCTCATACCTGGCAAGACTGATTGTCAACAGTCATCCAGGATTTTGGCATACCTACTTTGAGACCATCAGAAACCTTCCTATTTTTGAGCAAACTAACTTAATTGGCTGATGTTGGAGATAAAACAGGAGACAGCCTTTGCTCTCCTATCTTGAAATTCTTCTTCAAAAATCTCTATCTGCCTGGCTGGTATTCAGAAACATAACTCAAATTCTGATCCACTTGGATTAGACCTGTACTTTTAACAGAAGTACTCCTTGACCTACAACCAGAATTAAGCCCAAAATTTCTGTTATTAATTGAGACATTTTTAAAGTGAGTTTTGCCCCATTTTACAACCTTTCTTGTCACATTTGTTAAGGGAATTGAGTTTTAAATTAAGTTAATATCATGGTTGTTAAATGAATCTAAATGCTCCCTTGATTATGTTTGTCCAAAGGCCTCAAAAGGTGATCACATGACCCCAGGACACCGCAACTGTCATAAATATGAGTCGGTTGCCAAGTGTCTGAATTTTGATCATGTGACCATGGGAATTTTGCAATGGTCATAAGTTTGAAACTCGGTCATAAATCATTTTTAGCACCATTGTAACTTTAAATGGTCACTAAGTGAACTATTGTATGTTCGATGGCTACCTGTACATATTTAGGAAGGCAGTTTGGCCAAACTCTATCTAAATACCTTAAGCGGATTGGCATTCAAAGTTAGCCTTAAAAATGGGAAGAGAGGAAGCAAGGCCCCTATCCGAAATGGTTTAGTTGTTGAAGTTTTGACGCTGGTCTCCGATTTACACCGAAGCATAATTAATGGAGGGAGTTCATACTTTTCCCCTTTTGGAGTCAAAGTAGAATGTTCATTTGGCCGACTTGCATGAATAATCCATCACTGTGAATCATTAACTTACAAGACAAGTTATGGTAATTGATGTCTTTATCCAAGCTATAGAAGCATTAGGGGAAATAATTTATTTTCTCACGCTGGCCAATGTTTTAATACGTTTGTTTGTTTTATCATGCTCCACACGCTGAAAAGAATCGTGCTGTAATCTTAATCAAACTTGCTTCAGGGTCAGTGCTTTCAAGAAATGAAAAACGCTTGTTCCCGTCTAAACGTATTAACCTCAGATTTCCTTAGAATAAAGAGGGAAAAAAAGTAACACAGTTCAGGGCACTTTAATTTTATTTTTTGCACTGCCCTTCCGTCTGAGGAATTTTACGTAGTTTGTACAAAAGCTTAATATTTTTCATGTATCTCTAAACTGCTGCGAGCCTCACCTTGGGAAGAAGTTAGGGTACAAATATTATTTATTTATTTATTTTATTCATTTATTTATTTAGATTTATACCCCGCCTCATTTCCCTGGTCAAGGGGAACTCGAGGCGGCTAATATTATACAGAAATGTTTCATTCTTCATATGCCATTAGCAAAACACCCCTGTGAGTGTTATAATAAAGGTACGATTTATAGTTTACATATGAGCTCTTCACAACCTACAATTGTATAGTGGTTGTTCTTCTCTGCCACATGGGTTGGGTGTTGGAAGTTGACCCAAATGCATTTGGAAGCTGCCATTATGCTAACGATTAGCTCAGTATGGAAGGAAAATCTGTACGTGGATAAAGAAATAACAAATGCAATTTTGCTCTGCATTTGGACTGAGCTGGAAACACAGATGATCATGGGCAAGACCAGGAGGAGAATTATACCGATCTGGAAGAGAGAGAAAGATTGTAGACCCAGTTTGCTGTAGTGTTGGCCTAGAAACCAGGAGAATGTGAGTTCTAGTTCCTCTGTAGATAATGAAAGCCAGACTTTGGGCCAATCACCAGAAGATCATGAGTTTTCCACCTTAAGCGTGAAAGCTTAACAAGTGACTTTGGGGAAGTTGCTCTAAGGCCAATCTATCTGACAAAGTTCTTGTTATGGGGAAAATGGGAGGTGGAAAGAGTATTAGGTATGTTCACCATATTGAGTTACTAAAGGAAGGATTAAAAAAATAGAGTAATAAGAGGTTTTGCCCATGTTAGCTGGGAATCCAGTACACTATGGAGGTTCTTAAACATCCTTACTTTAGTAAGAAATTGAAAGAACGTCTCTATTCACAGATTTATATTGAGCTGGAATATGTATGTCTAGTTTGTACTTGGGAAAAACCTGTGATTTAACAACAGCAGCTTCGGAAGAATTATTCTTATGCTTGTTAATTAGTAAATTAAAATGGAATAATTGGAAGATCCGGGCTGTATTTCTGTCTACTGAGCTGACTGATTGTGTTGTGGCTTAAACTTCTATATTTATCGATGAAACAAATTGTTACGATTTATAGGGTTTTTTTCTTCTGTGTTGGATCCTGTTGCTTATGATGTATTTTTATTACTGTTATTTATATATTTTCTTGGAAGAAGTTTTGCATTTTTCATTTCAAAAGATTTCATTCCTATCCTTCATTACAGAATTTCATAATAGCCTGGTTCAGTATTACATTAAGCTATAATGAGTTTAACCGTAATTACCACAGTCCTGACCAACATGCTAAGCCATGCCCTTTTGTTTGCAAACCACAAAAGGCAGCGGTCATGTATCATGAAACCAAATAACCCACACTGCAACTTAATGTGGTGTGTGAACTAAGCCCAAGTGTCTCTTACGAAAACAATGAACTGAGTTTTTGGCAGTGTGGCTAAACTATCTAGGTTTGCGATATTTATTTAAGGAAAACATAAATATGCCTGAGACTGAATAGCTGCTGCATGTTTTATTAGGAGGAGAAAAATGTGTAGACTCTTTGTATTTTGGTGTGTGTGTGTGTGTGTGTGGAGTGAAGTTCATTTGAAGATCCTTAAATCAATACTGTTCCATGGGCGTTGACCAAAGCTCAACTTAGGTTTCATCTTAGAACCACAATTGGGACCAGAATTTTTGTGGTTAAATGAAAGCTCTTCAGGTATTGGAAAACTGATATCATATATCCCCTTAGTCTTCTCTTCTTCAGGCTAATTATGCCTGGCTCTTTTAACTGTTCTTTCCAAAAAGTTACTCAACATTCTCTTTGTATTTGGTGATCAAAACTGGACATGGTATTCCAGATGTGGTCTGATCAGTGTAGGCTCAACATTATATTTCTGCACTGCAAGACCGCATTGGCTTTTTTTGAGAATATCACTCTCAGCTCATATTTAATCAGGATATCCAATCCCTTCTCACATACCTGTTTAGACAGGTATCACTTGTCTATTTGTATATTTGGTTTATTGGTTATCATATCATATTTATATAGAGCCATAGAACATGACTCTAGGCAGCGTGCAATAAAACTGTTAAAATATGTTGATGTTATTATTTTAAAAGGCTAAGCAGGAATATCACATATTATGAACAGTGGTGGAGCCACTTTAAGAGATTGTTGCCTTGAGACCCCTAAGGCTATTGACACATCCATGTTTTGAAAGACTTCCAGAAGGATGAGAAGAAGGCACCAATCTCATACTGCAAAAGAGAGATGAAGTTTCCAGATGTTCTTCAAAGGCACCCCACGTAGAGTACATTATGGAAGTCTACTTGGGAGATGACCAGGGCATAAGTGACCATGAGCAGAGCCTCCTAATTCAGGAATGGATGCAATTGGTGTAGAAAATGAACTTATGTAAAAGCCCTCCTATCCACAACTGCCACTTGCTCTTCCAGTAGGATGGAACCCCAAGTAGCATACAGGACCTTTCTGGGTCAGTACCAAAGATGGTATAGTCCCAAACCAGCAGACCCAAAGTCGTGTAGCTTCTCAATCTTTCCAGAATTCCAGTGAGGCTATTGTTCCTCATCCAGACCATCAAAGCCTCCAGGCACTTGGGTAAGACATCAATGGCATCAATTGTCTGATTGTTTTTTTCTATCCAAGTAAAGAAACCTCCATATTTCACTAGTGAATGGCATTTTGTGAGAAATGGCCTGATGTTTGTGTCTATAAGATCCTTTAAAACCTCAAGTCAGTTTTCTGCAATTTGTGAAACCTACTTTGTGTTATCTGCAAAGTTTATTTATTTATTTATTTATTTATTTATTTATTAGTCATATTTATACCCCGCCTCTCTTCACCCAGAGGGGAACTC
>JANHGC010004683.1:31888-45599 GCA_027560395.1 Boaedon fuliginosus | reverse complement strand
CCAGTCCAGTATCTTAAACACTAGGCCAAAGTTGCTCTAAATTTTGCATTTAATTAAATCCAGCCTTTATCATTTTTTATAAATAAATAAGTCAAGGTGGCAAATATATCAAATGTTCCTGCTTGCTCTGATTTTTGCCACAGCAACAACCCTAGAGTTAGGGTTAGGCTGACAACACAGGGGAACTGGCCCAAAGCTGGTTTCTCATACCTAAGATGGGACTAGAACTCAGCCCCCCTTCCACCACCCCCAGTTTCTACCCTGCCACCTTAACTTCCACCCCAGTTGACTAGCTGTTTGTCCATCCATCCTGACAGTTTGCTTAACGAGATTTTTTTAGAAGTGATGGGTCCTTGCTTTCTTCCCAGGGCTGAGAGAGAAACTGGCCCAAGGATGCTCAACTGGCTTTGTACCTCAGGCTGCACTAGAACTCATGATTTCTTGGTTTCTGGCTGATTCTTTAAACCACCACAGAGAAATCTTATACTATACTACCCACATGCAACTCCCCAGCCTCTGACTCTCGCCTGTTAAACCACCTTTGATTGCCAACCTGTTTGGCTGTTTTGATTAAGGACTCTGGGAACACATCTGGATTAAAGTGTTGTATTTGGCTTTGAGACATGGGAGATTCTATAATTGATAACCATTTTTGTTCTAGATCAAAAAAGCCACTCAAGCCTTGCTTGCATATAACGCGAAGAAACAGAAGTCCGGAGACAAAGTGCTTTTGGACGTAGACCAGAATGTCTTTTTGATGATTACTGTCTGGAAAATCCCACCAAATGAGCAAGTCATCAAAATGTAAGGCTACCTCTCTGCATATTAGGTCTGCTTTCCCAACGCAGTGAAATTGCTATCCATGATTGGGCATAAATAGGAAGATTGGAAACTAAGAAGCAGCAAGAAATAAGCCCAGTTCAAAAATATGTAGAGCAGGAGTGTCCAACCTTGGCAACTTGGAAGGCCTGTGAACTTCCTCTCCCAGAATTCATCATGACCGTCTGAAGAATTCTGGGAGTTGAAGTTCACAGCTCTTAAAGTGGCCAAGATTGGACGGCCCTGAAGTTGAACCAAGGTCGGTAATACAGGTAGCTTATGACCACAATTGGGCCCAAATTTATGTCGCTAAGCGGAGACGGGTTAAGCGAGTTTTGCCCTGTTTTGCAATCTTCCTTGCCCCTGTGGTTAAGTGAACCATTACAATGGCTCGTAACACAGCCGTTAGTGAATCTGGCTTCCGCGTCGGCCTCTGCTTGTCAGAAAGTCGCATAAAGTGATTCCGCAACTTTGCAACCGCCATACAGTGAGTCCGTTGCCAGGCATTTGAATCTGGGCCGCGTGACCATGGGGAATGCGGCCAAGTGTGAAAACGGTCACAAGTCGCTTTTGTTCAGTGCCGTCTTAGCCTCAAACGGCCACTAAGTTAACTGCTGTAAGTCAAGGACTACCTGGAATTGCATCACCTTAGCCTGTGGTCTGTTTGGTGTTCTAGAAACCTGCCGCATAGCATTCTGCCGGACACTTCTGAGGTTTGCCTCTTCACCAAAGACGAGCCTGGCTTGACAGCGGAACAGACGGAGGACTTTTACAAGAAGTTGTTGGACAAACACGGGATCGCATCCATCACTGAGGTGTGAAACCTTTGAGGGAAGCTATACTTTCCCCTATATCTGCTCTCTCTGTTTTGGGAAAGGAGCAAAACGCTGACTTGATCCAAAGATTAGGCCCACCAGAGTTCCTTTAAACATGCAATTATGGCTTGATGAGTAAACCATAGTTGCGCAGCCTAGCTAAATGTCTGCGGAGATTCTCAAGTCCTCCAGATCATGGTTGTCCCAAAGGTGCTTTTTCTCAAGAGGCAACTTGACTTTCTGGTTTTTCGTTGAAGGGCCTTCTCTGTCGAGGGCCTTCTCTGTGGCTGCTCCAACGTTGTGGAACTCGCTCCCCGCGGAGATCAGAACCATCTCCAGCTTGCCGATTTTCCTCAAGGCACTGAAGACCTGGCTTTGCCGGCAAGCGTGGCCTTGACCATCTTGTCTCTTTCTCCTTTTTTCTTCCCCCTTGTGTATGATTGAGTGAACGCATGAGTTTTTATGTTTTATTGTATAGGCAACTGTGTTTGTATAGGCAATTGTATGTTTTTGCCGCCTTGAGTTTCCCCGAAAGGGGTGAAGAGAGGCGGGATATAAATCTAATAAATAAATAAATAAAGAGGGGGAAAGACTAGGAAACAAAGCATTGTCTGGAAGTAAACCGCTATGTAATAACTGGGAGGGGAGGCGATATGTTGGTGTCTCCAACCTACATGTTGGAGAGAAGGAATGCAGCCTATCTAAAGTCATGTAGCAAAAGTGGGCCTTTCAAATTGAAATATTAATTTGATTTTGTCAGATCAGTGGCTGGTAAAAAAACAACAACAACAACCTCTTTTTAAAGTCCATCCAAAATTCTAGTCAAAGCAGCAAAAAGAACCTACTTCTCTGCTCTCATTGCACAAATCAACAATACCTTTCTTTGCTGTATGGTTTACTCCATGGATATATTGTGGTGAGCGCTTTTCATTATTTTTTTTTCCAAGCCGTCAAATTGCCTTTGATTTGTTGAGCATTGAGACAGTTCATAGGGAGGTAATATTGAGCAATCATTTGTGCTGTTCATATGGATTATTTTTGTTGTTGATCACAGAATCCAGATGATCAAAAGGACTGTTGATTGTCACTCCTCTGCTTACCCTGCTTAGATGATCAAATTGACCAGAGTGTTGTCCACATGGAAAATGGAGATGATCAATGCCTCAGAAGTGTAATGGATATTTTTGCACTTATTTCAAAGAGGCAGATGTAAGACTTTACTGGGGAAAAATTTGGATTCTGTAAATATGGTCCTGTCTCAAATATTTTATTTTTGGATAAAGACTAAAGATAACGATAAGAGCCTCGGTGGCACAGTGATTAGATTTCAGTACTGCCGGCTGCTTCTGCTGCCTGCCGGCTGCCTGCAATTTGGCAGTTCAAATCCCACCAGGCTCAAGGTTGACTCGGCCTTCCATCTTTCCAAGTTAGATAAAACGAGGACCCAAATTGTTGGGGGCAATGTGCTGACCCTGTAAACCATTTAGAAAGGGCTGTAAAGCACTGTAAAGCAGTATATAAGTCAAAGTGCTATTGCTGTTAGACAATCAAGAAAAAGATGTCTTCACAATTCCACATGCAACTGATTATCTGGAGCTGTTTCAACCAAAGAATATAATACAGTTTGACAGCTTTGGGGATGACCAAGGCCAAACACTAAATAGTGGCAGTTGTAATTCTGCTAATCTTCTTGGACCTCTTGGCAATGTTCAATACTATCGACCAAAGTACTCTTCTTGGCCGTTTAATGGTCTTGGTGGAAATGTTCTGGAAGGTTCCATTCCTTCCAAATAGGTTCCCTATGGGAGATGGTGCTGTGAAAACCACATCATCACATAGGTGTATTGTCCAACTTTGTCCCCTAGGCTACCCAGATTATCTGCCATAAATGCTCTGCCATGTTACATAAACACGAAACCAAGGAGGAGATTATTTGGAGCTTTGGAAAGGGAGATCCTTAATGTATTGACAGCACTTCTATCAGCTCTATTAGCAGGAGTATTTCGTGGCACTCTTTATTTGCAGAGACTTTGCCCTTGCTAATCCAGAGAAATAGACTTTCACTCATGTGCTCATATGATGCCCTTTCTATAATGCCCCAATAATTTCCCAATTTTCCAAAAACAAGGTCTGCGCAGATAAATTATATGTTTATTATTTTTAAGGGATGTTAACCCCACACTCGTACATCAAGTAGCCAAATATCTTCATCAAGTTATGCAGCTAGAGAAAACTTTTAATTAGATTATACTTTATTGTGTTATTGTCCTAATTTTTTCCCCTTCCCCCAATAACTAATTGCTTGTGGTCTTTTTATTATACTCTGTTTGTTCTAAAGGCTGCTCAAAGACCGTAATAAAGATATTTGACTTGAATATATTAATAGCATCCAATAGTACTGCTCCCTGCTAAATCAGCAGTCAGTACTCTTGAACATTGCCTAACGTCTTTGGAAGATGCTCCTGTTGCCTAGAGTTTGGCTATGTGATGTATAAGAGAGGGCTATTCCTGTGTCTTCCTGGAAATGTCATATATTCCCCCAGGGTGGATTTTTTTGACAATGTTCTTGCACAATTTAGGAAAGTAGCCAAACCAAATCTTTACCCTCTTTTAACTGTTAATTGATTTTAATGAGTTGGATTGCATTGATTGTACTGTTGCCTTAAATAATTTGTATCCTGTTTTATAATTGTAAACCATCTAAGGTTGATGTAAGCAGAAAGGCAGGATATAGACTAAATAATGAAACAAAGGCATTTTAGAGATCTGTAACCATGGATTCTTGGTGATATGCTACTGTATGAGCAAGTCTTTTTCCTTGTCAAAATTAAGCTTTCTTTATTGTGGTTTTTATTTTTATTACTATCTCTAAGTGGGCATTTGTGTATAGTTTTTTGTTGTTTTCTTTAATCAGTTAACACAAGCTATTTAAAGTAAAACATGAGCACGTATTCATACTGTTATACTAAAATATGTCCTATTATTTTGTTTTAGTTTTCGTGCATCTATTGAAGCAAAATGCTCATAATTGTGGTTAATATGACAGGATACATTTTTAATTTAATATTATTTATTTATTTTTTAAACAGTACTAAAAGAACACAAGCTTCATTTGAGCCGGGACTCATTACTAAGAATCATTTGATATGGAAGATAGTTCACAGTTATTCTTTCTTTCTATGGCCTGAAAAGAATAGCTTTCCAATGGCTACTGAATGATCTGATGACACAGCTAGAATGGGATCCAGATCTCCTGATCGGGGTTATTTTATTTTCTTCAAATTAGAAAACTATAATGGGCACAATTTATCTTATTTATTTTTATTTTTACTCATTAGATTGGTTTGCTGTCCAGTCCATCTCATCTCAAGGTAACAATCATGAATGAATGATATCTATATATGTTTCAATGGTTTACTCTTACAATCCTTGAAAAAAGTACTGGTAATGATGGCTGGACCTCAGTTGTTTCTCCACATCTTCCCAGGAAAAATCTGAAATTATGGACACACTACATAACAGAATAACAGAGTTGTTATTCTGGAACATTGGAGGTCTTATAGTCCAACCCCCTGCTCAGGCATTTTATACAAATAGTTGTCCAATCTCTTCAAAAAAACTTCCAATGTTGGAGCACCTACAATTTCTGGAAGCAAGTAGTACAGCTGATTAATAATTGTTCTATCAACAGTTTTTTTCTTAGTAGTTTTTCTTAGGTTGTTTCTCTCCTTGATCCCAAAGGTGCTTTTTCAAAAGACAATTTAGACTTTCTTTGTTTTTTTCTTTGAAAACATTTTGCTTCTCATCCAAAAAGTTTCTTCAGTTCATCGGCAAAGCAAAAATGCTTGAAGAAAAAACGAAGAAAGTTCAGCTGCCTTTTGAAAAAGCACCATGGCCTGGATGATTGGTAATCTCCATAGACATTCTTTCCTTGATTAGTTTCCATCCATTGTTTCTTGTCCTGCCTTCAGGTGTTTGGGAGAATAGGTAATTGAGCCTTTCATTGTGAGTGTGGGCATTTTTGTTTTCATCCTGCTGTAGCAAGCCAGAGACCATATTTGGCAGCACAGTTACTCGGTCGTCCTCAGCTTGCTGTGTTCTAGGAAATCATGCACCCTCTAGAAAGGATGGGATATATTGCTGGGGATACTAGGTAAGGAATTTTACAGAGAAAGTAATTGGATCAGTTCCATGGGTTGTGACCAGGTCAAGAAAGCATTCCCAGTATGATTGCACAGAGAAGACTCCCTTATTTATTGCCACTTTAGGAGGGTTGAAGGAAAAGTAATACCTCCAATGTTATAAGTCACCAAACTATGGCAATTTAATACAATTTAATACACCATTTTCATGCAAAAGTTGCTGTGATGTGTTTTTTGGCTTCTGTTCTTTCTCATCAGTTGGTGGAAAGTGGTTGTGAGAAATATTTCTCTTATTATAATTCATATAAAATGAAAGCTGTGATATGTATCACTTTAAGCAACATGCCATGATTGAATTTTTGACGGCTGAAGAAATTCTTCCAATTGAAATTCAACACTGAATGCAGGGTATTTATGGTGTTGATTGGCTTGGGATGAGTTCTGGGCAATACTGGGCCAAAATAAATAAATAAAAAAATAAGGATAGTGAATGGGGCAGAGCTGATTTGCATGATCAAGAACAAAGCTGGATGGCTTGTGACAGCAACTGATTAATTTCACATGAGAAAAGTTGATGAAGTGATTAAGGACAATCAGTAGTTCACTCAAAGGGAAATTGCTGTCAAGCTTGGCATCTCACAGGAACGTGTGGGTCACATAATTGATGTTCTTCAATACTAAAAGGTGTTTGTTCAAGATGAGTTCCTTTCTTGTAGAAGAGATGAAAGCTTCAAGAGTTGAAATTTGCCAGTAATTGTCATGCTATGAAAATGAAGGTAAGGAATTTCTTCATAGCATTGTGACAGACAACAAAATACGGACTCATTATTATGACCCAGAAATGAAATGAAACACCAGTCCATGGAATGTTTTGTTATTTGGATGAGTAATGAAACGTCTCAGTTTTAATAAAATTTGGTCCAGTTGCCATGATCTAACCTTTTCCGCTACAGTCCACAGAATATCATCCCACAGCTTTACCTCTGAGAGTGTGGTATCAAAACCCTATCTTAGGGCACAAAAAGTCATGGTTGCACTCTTTGGGACACAAATGGTATTATTCACATAGACTTCCTTGAAACTGCCAGCATTATCAATTCAGAGTGCTACAGTGCATGTCTCAAAACACTGAAACAAAGATTAGTCAAAATTTTGAAGCAAAAGTGGGGAAATGCTGCAACATGACAATGCTTAGATGTCATCTGACAAACCACTCAAGAAGCAATTGAGCAGTTGGCTTTCACTGCCTTACACAATTGTACCATACAATCCAGACCTGGTTTTGTGTGACTTCCACGTTTTCCCAAAATTGAAGGTAAACAGTAGGCATCTGTTTGACCTAAATAAAGAAACAGCAAGAAGCATCAGATCTGGTTGAACAGACTGTGTGGTGGGTTCTTTTGTTTGGCTTTTTGATGCAGTTGTTGTTTTTGTGACAGCTTTAAGAAACTTGTCCATCATAGCAGAATTATGTACTGAACAGTGTAATTATGTGGAGAACTAAATATAGGTAGCAAAAGAGCTCCTTTCAAAGATTGTTTTCCTGTTAAATACCCCCATTTAAATTAAAATTAAGAAGCTGGAATTACTTTTCATTCAGCCTTCATGCCCTATGGCTTTGAATTAATATATTGACATTAAATAACAAGTATGTATTCCTTGATAACTTTTGGCATAGTAATTGAAGATGCAACCTTCGTAATTCAACACAATTTTGAAAAACAGCTTTGGTTGTCCTGCAGAGATTAGATTTTTAGTGGATGCTATGTTATAGTGAGTATAATAACATTACTCGATTTAATGACTTGTACATGCCAACTCTATAATGTACTGTAAACCTCTTGAGTAAAGGGGAAACACATTTTCTGTACAATATTGAAAGAAATGTTTAAGAGCTCATTCATTTTTCTGATTCGGTTGCAATGTAAGTTTAATCAGATAGTAGATATCATTGAGATTAAATGATACTTTTCCATCCTGTATTTCCAGATAACTATCTTCCAAATGAACCCTAATTCTTATAAATCAGGGATGAGAAGAAGCTTGCATCTCCCTACCCAACCCCAAAGTATGGCATGTGGGTTACAAAATGTTTTTCCACCCATTCTAAATACATCTCTGTTTGCAATCTCCTTTCCTGACTGTTTTCAGTGGGACTTGAACTCAGAGGCTCTAGTTCAGAACCCATCTCAGTGAACAATGGCATACTGTCTTTGATGACATTCTGTGCCAGGAACCAGAAATAATCTAGCTATCAGTACCCTAAAAAGTAAGAGTTTGATTCTAGGCCACATTGCTCATATTTGTTTCTTGACTGAGGAAGCCAACGTTGTCTGAAGACGATTTCCTTGGTTAGGTGGCCTGCATGGCTATACAGCAAAGGCTCACGGAATGCTGTTACCTTCCCACTGAAGTGGTACCTATTGATCTACTTGCATTGTCTTGCTTTCAAACTACTAGGTGAGCAGGAGCTGGGGCAAATAACAGTTCACCCCAGTGCACGGAGCTTGAGTCTTGAACCCAGGTTGTTAGCTCTCTAGCTGACATGCTCAGCATCTTTAAACACTAGGCATTGTGCCCGAAAAAAGGACTTTAGCAACAGATTTAATTTAATTTAATTTAATTTATTAAATTTATACCCCGCCTCATTTCCCCGGTCAAAGGGAACTCGAGGCGGCTTACACCAATTTTAAAATACAATATACAATGTATATTACAATATAAAATGTCTAATCACAATCAACATATTCATCCATTCACAAGGGGGGCCAGGAGGCACATCATTTCCAGGCCTTCCACCACAGCCAGGTCTTTATGGTCTTAGGGAAGGCCAACAGGGTGGGGATGGGCCTAATCTCCGCAGGAAGCTGGTTCCAGAGGATCGGCACTGCCACAGAGAAGGCTTTAGCCCGGGGCCTGCCAGTCAACGTTGTAGCAAGCCAACTCTAACTGGGTGCTGGGAGGTATAAGGTAGCAGATGGCGGTCTCGCAGGTACCCCTGCTCCTAAGCCATGTAGGGCTTTAAAAGTTGTTACTAGCACCTTGAATTGCACCCAGAAGACCACTGGAAGCCAATGCAGCTCGCGGAGGATAGGTGTTATATGGTTATAAAGTTTTAAATGTACCTTGAAGCCTAAAACTGTGAACTTTTTAATGTATCTAGATGTCCACAGGGCATTTTTCCCACAAAGAAGACCTGGTTGAAAACAAGAATATTTGGGAAGCATCTAAAAATGCATTAATTGTGGTATTTTTCAAATATGGAGGCAGAACATTTTAAAGATAAGCGTCTCCCGAAAGAAAAGCCATGTCTGCTGCTGATATATATGGTAGTCTTCCACAAAGGTGGAAGAACAAAGTTCCTTTTGATGGTGGCACCATGGCTGAGAAATGCTGCATCTGGCTCATGTGACATAGTTTTGGTATCATATAAAGTTTTTTTTTTTTTAATTCTCTCTGAGGTTTTAAAATAGTGTTTTTAGCCACTAAATATTTTGTATATTTGTTTGGGGCTTGCTTTTATTTTCTCATATGGGAATGTCTATTGTACAAACTGTTGCATGTCATTGTCTGAGTGACATTAAGCCATACATGGTTTAACTATGGCTTATTGGATGAAACAGAATTGACTGGCTTTCTGTAGCCTGCTAAATTATAAACTATGATTTCCAAACTAGAATAACAGATTCAGGCATATGAAGTTAACACAATCTACTTCGTTGTTTATTGGAGCCAAAGTGCTTTTTTATTATATTACATTATTTTCCATTGTAAATCAGCAGCAGAATAGTATTACTGAATGACATCTACGTATTATATATGAATAATGAAGGTTTTGTTAAGCCTAATTCACAAAGATTGGTACCGCTGAGGTAAAACTATTCTCTCAACTGTGCAGCACTAACAGGAAAATTTCTTTTCAAATTGGAAAAGAAAAGCTCTCCACAAAGGTAAATCAGCTGTTAGGAGAGATGAGTCTTAGTATAGTTTCCATAATATAATAGTTTCAACCATCCATTTATCCTGTCTGCAGCTTGAACTCATACAATTCAGGAATAGAATTTTGTTCTGTTGTTTTTTTTCTTAAAAAAAGAAAAAAGAAAACCTGCATGGAAAAAGTGGTCTTTAGTGTTATTGGTAAAATACACAGAACAACCAGTTTAGTTGATGCTTCTTCACCTATAAAATGGGTTTAATAACATTTAATTATACACTTCTCTGAGCTGCCACAATATTTAATTAGGTGATGTTTGTGGAGCAGCCTGCTAATAAGATACATCATATAAATGTTAAGTATCATGATTGCAAAAGGTCACTGGAGAGAAGAATACACATGTCCTGGTAAATAGGCATAAATGAACCATACCCAAAATTGAAGATATAGCAATCTGTGCACTTTCAGAACTACGATTTGGCACAGATGTTTAGGGTATTGGAAACCTATCTGTTAGAGCCGTGGTGGCAAACCGATGGTACGTGTGCCCAAGGTGGCATGCAGAGGCCTCCCTGCGGGCCCGCGAGCTGTCGCCCCACCACACATGCGCACATGCCTCTTGCAAGTTGGGCTTGAAAAAGCCTCTCCCACCTGCTCTGGCCCTATACGTACCTTTCCTCCCTCTTCTGAAGCACAGCTGATAGGTGTGGCAGTGCCAATCAGCTGTTTTTTGGCTCTGGGAAGATTGCACACAGAGGAGGGGAAGGGTGTGCACATTCATGTGGGTTCACGCACGCATGCGCAGAGAGGTGGGCACACATGTGCACACACTTTCAGCACGCGAACAAGAAAAGGTTCGCCACCACTGTGTTAGAGTGCAGCTCTCCTTGTGTTGCAAGGGGAGAAAAACGCAGCAGCGTGAGTACCCAGTTTGCAGACATAAGCCCAGAAAGCAGTCTTCAAACAGCAAGTTGTAAATACACAGGAAAACTGTATTGTTTCAGTGATAAACTTACATAAAGGCAAAAGCAAATCCAATATAACAGTGCGTGATCAAATACAAAACATTGAAGTAATCAGCAAACAGAGACCAGGGAGAATTCATAAACACAGTCTTGATATCAGCAATTCAAGGTCAGCAAACAGCGATCAGTCCGAGAATAGCAAAACAGTATAGCACTCCTTAACAAACTCACACAACCCAGCTACTAACTTATTCTTATCTGTAATGCAGCTACCTTAATCATCCAATCAGGTAACTCTCCAATTACCATATACTATAATTAATAAACTATGGCTTTTCACAAACTATACAGCCTTAAAACAATACAGTATAATATCAGTATTATAGTAACAAACATTCTTTGGCGTATTGTGCTTGGCCCAACCGGTTTAGAGGCTTATCAAGCCCTAACACTATCTATGAATTCTCCCTGTTCCCTCTATTGTATGCTATAGAGGAAAGAATGTGACTTTTAATACCTTTTCTGATGGGTAAGAATATCTTTACAAAGAAGAAAAATCCAGTAGTTGTCTTTCTGATATGTTTTGGGACAGCTCCATCTTTCCATCTTTTCTGCTTTCTATCCCAATCAGGCACCTACGTCCACAAAGATAGGCTAAAACTGGCTGGGATGCAAGATTCTAGCTGCTATTGCTTGGACACCACATTAACTGAATAATTTATATATTCGTTAGATTTCTGTCCCGTCTTTTGTTCAAGAGTTTAATGCAGTGTTTCCTTCTTCTTGGGTTTCCCCACAAAACAACCCTATGAGGTAGGTTCCCCCATAACAGCAATTCTGTGAGAGACACTGGCTAGTCCAACACTATCAAATAAACTTCCAGAGTTGCGGGTGGACAAGAATCTGGATCTCCTTGCTCCTAGTACTGTGTCTTAGTCACCACACCACAATATGGGAAGTCCTTGACTTATGACTGGCTGCTTAGTGACCACTTGAAGTTATGACCGACCCAAACCAGGGAATTATGATCTGAATCTGAAGTTCTGATGATTCCCCCCCAGCCAGCTTGGCAACATGTCTGCATTTACAATTGTTTGCAGCACCCGTAATCACATGACCATGTTTTGCAAGAGTTTTGCCAGAAATAGGCATCTCCAGTTTTGTTCACTTTATGACTGCAGCATTTGCTTTTTGACCATGTCATTTGGCTTACGACTGCCACAAGAGTTGTAAAATCAGATCAGTCACGTGACTATAGCTCTCTTATTCATCTAGACCAGCGGTGTCAAACTCGCAGCCCGCGGGCCGGATGCGTCACACACTGGCCATGCCTATCCCCATTTTACCGAAGGGGGAAAATGTCACAATACATCACCTAATGACACTGTGACACCACGAGTTTGACACCCCTGATGTAGACCTAGTTTATATTTTATTCACTTAGACCCAATTTGTTGGGGCTCTTTCCATTAATTATCCTTTTTTTCGGTCAGTTCTAGTATCCCATTTTATTTTAGGTATTAATCTTATATCCCACTAAGGCTAAGCTAACCAAGAAAGTTGATATAACAGGCTTTTCTTTTAAATTTGATGGACAAACAGACAGGGGGAAAAAAATGAATCTTTTTTTCTTATTATACAATATGTCAACAGCAGCAAGGCTTCTTTATGTGCACAGAAGGACCCACAAATGAAAGAATGGATGCTGAGATTAATGGGCTTGGCAGAGATGGCGAAATTGAACCCTCTGATTAAAGAAAAGACTTTCTCTAACTTTGTTTCTATTTGGAAACCACTTACGGATTTATTTACTTTTTTTGCTTGAAATGAAACTTTAACCTTGGGATTTGATGAATAGTTTTATTTATGATTATAGTAGTACTGTGGGTTATGCCTTATTGTAACGCAAAGGATCATTGCATTTTATGATTGTATCTGTTCTGAAGAAAGTCAGAAGTTATTCTTTTCTGTATAGCTTTTTTTTTCCTTCTTGTTTTTCTCCCCAGTTTTCCTTTTGTCACGGTCCCTCCCCCGTTTCCCTCTATTTTTTTTTCTTTGCTATTTTGTATTTTATGGAGGGGGGCAGTTTTGGAAAGTTAATAAAGTTGCATATAAAAATAATACAACACATTTCTGTTTCTATAGAATGAAAAGTCGTGTAATAGAATGATTTTAAAATGCCAGTAATAAATAGTGTGTATGACGTAAGGACTGTTCACAGAGGGGCTCTAGCATTCCTCCAACCACTTTATGAGACTATATTCATTTCTTTTGGAAAAATAATGCAGAAAATAGTTGTCTTATATTTTGAAAACCTAAGGGTTTTTTAAGAACTACAAATTTAGTGGTTTGGAATGAATTCTCATGATTCTCAAATGCTGCCCGAAAGTGGTTCTGTGTGATGAAGAACAGAACTTGGAATTCCTAAAAAATGTCATTCTGATCACCAGAGATGGACTTGATAGAGAAGGTCATTTCTAGCTAGAAGGCATTGCACAGAATTCTTTCCCATCCAGTGAAGAAAATCTTTTTTTTTCAATCATACATGGTTCCCTTGGTGAACTTGTGAGAATAAAAGGATGAACTTTTCTCTCTTTCTGCTTACTCTGAAATAGTCTCTGTTCCCCATAGGCTGCTTTGGTATAGCATATAATTCAACCATGGAGAGTTATTTTGCTTAAGGGGGTCCCATATTTTACTGTGCATGCATAGATCTCAGCATGGTGGATCTGAGAAGCCCTGAGTCACCAATAAATCTTTTTCTCCTCAGGGCCCTGAGCCATCATGGTGGACCTTACTAGAGTAACCCATATTATTCCTCTCCTCCCATCCTTTTTCCCAGTGTACTCAAGAGGTAGGCTCCAAAAATTTTAGCAACTGGTTTTCTGCCCGATTGCTAGGTGGATGGGCCTAGTCAGCCTGCTCCACGTTGGGGGGGTGTTCCCTGGAGTCTGGAAGCTTTCCTCGAGCCTCCGGAAGGGCAAAAACGGCCTACCCCAGGCTCCAAAGGCTGGAAACGGGCCTGTTTCCAGCCTT
>JANHGC010004683.1:16160-26239 GCA_027560395.1 Boaedon fuliginosus | reverse complement strand
TTCGATCTGACAACCTGCTGAACAAGTCAGCAGAGACTGCAGTGCTGCATTTAACCACTGCGCCACCGAGGCTCTCAATGTTGGCACATCTGGGACAACCCGGGTTTTCCCTTCATAGCTGGAAATCCAAAACCCATCCCCTACACCCAGCAGTCCGTCACATGGTCCAATCACCGGTCGTCCCAGCTGGAGACACTCCTTCAACCACTCCTGTCCCAGGTGCAGGGCGGAACAGTCTTGACTCAGGAGAAGAATGTTGTTATGTCTAAACTAAACTCACTGAGAATTCCCCCCCTCCCAAATTCCCAGGCTCTAACTGTGGCAGCCTAGACGTTTCTAAGAAATATGGCTATATGGCTTCCATGGATGACAGTAGTGGTTTTATCAAGTACAGTTAGTCCTCGATTTACGGACACAACTGAGCACAACATTTCTGTGGTTCAGTGAGTCTTGCCGCTTTTTATGACATTCCGTGCATTGTTAGGTGAATCACTGGGGTTTTTAAAATTAGTAACAGGGTTCTTAAGTGAATCTGGCTCTTCAGAAGGTTGCAAAAGGGGACCGCCTGACCCCGGGACGCTGTGACCGTCATAAATGGGAGTCAGTTGTCAAGCATCCAAAATGTAAATCCCGTGACCCTAAGGATGGTGAATAGGTAACTGTGAAAAATCGTCCTAAGCCATTTTTTTTCACTGCCACTGTAACTTTGAACGGTCACTAAATGAACAGTTGTAAACTGAGGACTACCTGTAGAGACTGAATCTGTCACCACTGAAGAGTTCGGAGGTCAAAACTAAGGGATAAACAAATAAAGGAGAATACCAGGGGTGTTCCAGTTCACACCTATTTGCAAGAACCAGTTGTTAAACCTTCTAAGCAATTTGGGGAACCAGTTGTTGAAAGAAATCTCCTTTTATTTTTTTCCACTTTACAGGGATAATCTTGTAAGGAAGGCAGGAAGGAAGCCTAATCTTTATTGCCCTGCTTACAGAAACTGCCTCTCCTATTACATTCTTGGCAGTATGCCCAGACTTACTGTCTCCTTCTCCCACGGTCACGAGAGGCCAAGAAGCACTCTTTGATATGAGTGATGTCAAGTTGGCCATGCCCACCCTGTCACATGACCACCTAGCAACACCCACTAAATCACGCCCACAGAACTAGTTGTTGAAAACTTTGAAACCCACCTCTGGAGAACACAGGTAGTTCTCAACGTACAGCAATTCATTTAGTGACTGTTCCAAGTTACAGTGGCACTGAAAAAAGGGACTGAGGACTGTTTTTCGCACTTGTGACCGTTGCCACATATCCATGGTCACATGATCAAAATGCAGACACTTGGCAACTGACTCATATTTATGATCGTTGCAGTGTCCAAGGATCACGTGATCCCCTTGTGTGACCTTCTGACAAGCAAAGTCAAGGGGGAACCCAGATTCATTTAACAACCAGGTTACTCATTTAACAACTGAAGTGATTCATTTAACAACCGTGACAAGAAAGATCGTAAAATGGGGCAAAACCCACTTAAAATATGTCTCGTGTAGCAACATAAATTTTGGGCTCAATTGTGGTCGTAAACAGGGCTGGGCTGCTGGGGGTTCGCATGGGTTCATGCGATCCTCTTGCTAAGGGTCTGCCCAGTTCGGCGAACCCCCAAATCCCACTCCTGGCTGGCCCGTCCCACCCTGACCCTCCCCTCCCCTCCCAGGAGTCTCCACGTGGCCCGTTATGGATCCCTGGTAAGTGCAGGGCCCGCACGGAAGCTTGGGGAGGGCAAAAAAACGGGGCTCCCGGAAGACTGAAAATGGGCCTGTTTCTGGCTCCCGGAGGACCTCCAGTGGCTGGGGGAAAGCCTCTGGAGCCTGGGGAGGGCGAAAAACTTTTCAGTCTCAAAGCGAACCTGTTGCGAAGGTAAGTGCAGCCCACCTGATTTTCAAGAGCACATCACTCATTTTAGTCTGGGTTCTAATTCACATGCATTAAAATGGAACATTTAATGTTTGCAGGTGGATATATCTGATGCCTCTTATATAGTTTCCTTTTACAGTAGTTTCCTTCTAGATATTCAGCACCAACAAAAGAATCAGAGTTTTAAAACCATTTCATATGAAAAGCATTTCACATGGGAGTAAAACCATTCCCATGAATATGTTTGCTTGAATTTGCAGAAAAGTAATCATTCTCTCTGAAGTACTTACGTTGAGAATCATACTACTAAGGTGTGGATGGGCATAAATGTTTTAGTTGTAAAGAAAATGAGAACAATGGGCAGAAGGGAAAAAATAATACCAAGAAAGATGGAGGATTTGTACTGATGGTGAAAAGAATAGCACTAAGGAGAGATTGAGAAAGAAGAAATACAGGTAGTCCTCGATTCACAAATTTACTGAAACGATAACTAGAAACGGCTATTGATGGTGCCGTGGTTGAAATAAGACCTTTTAAGAGTGGCAATCAGAGTCAGATGCTCAGGGCTCCAAAGCTGACCCAGTTCTGATCCCTACTGCTTCCTTCTAAGAATAAATATGGCAGTGACCACATGAAAAGCAAATAAATGTAGCTGTAGAAAAGGGATTCTTTTTGTTTTTAGCAAGGCCTGCACACTTCTTAGCTCTTGTGTTACAAAGAAATAGATCTTTTTACTTGTTGATCTGAGCTGCAGTAATGTAGCCATTAGAATGCAGTACAGCAGGCTACTTCTGCTGCCTGCTGGCTGCCTGCAGTTTGGTTGTTTGAATCTCACCAGGCTTAAGGTTGACTCAGCCTTCCATCCTTCAGAGGTTGGTAAAATGAGGACCCAGATTGTTGGGAGCATGTCCCATGCCCGAAACCCACAAATCAGGACCACTGTTTAAAAGTTCAGTGTTTATTTAAACCAGAAAGCCAAAAAAGTATGTATTTTCAAATCAAAGGGATATTTCCAGAGCTGCAAGCCTCTGGCACAGCTCCCAATTAGTCCAGGCAAAATGCCAAATGATAAATAACTCACAAAATGCAGAGAAATAAAACCTGTAACAAGAAATCCAGACACAAGGCTTGATAATACACAATGCTCTCTCAAAGTCTTCAGTTTGTTCTCTGCAGAGAGCAAGTCCCAACCACATCCCTTTTAACTGCTCTAGGGTGTGGTCAGTTATTGATCAGCTACAGCTCGGCCTCTGCTCTTCTTATGCTGCTGTTGCCTTCTGAGTAGTCTCCGAGTCCTTGCATCAGTTAAAGCCTCCTCCCCACCACTGTCAGACATTGCCGGCTCCACATAACCTGGAGAGGGGCCAGCCATTGGCATAGTGTCAACCGCTCACACCTCCCTTTCCTCCATTTCCAACTCTCCCTCTGAGTCGGAATCCTCTGTCAGCGCAACAACCAGCTGTGGAACCACAACACCTCTGAACCCAATGCAGTCTAATAACATTCAGTTTGCCTGCTGAAAATGATAGATCTCTCTAGTGCTTTATATTACCTGGAATTTGTATTGAAGGAAAGGGTAAATGAGACAAATTGAAAGAACTCTGGCAAAGGGAAGGTGACATGGCCATTTGATACCACCATCGTGCCTTCTTGAATGCAGAGAATATTAATAATCAGGATGTTGGCATGAGAGCTGTAAACTGTAGTGCTATTTCCAGATTAGACAGGCTCCAGAATGTACCTTGTGTGGAATTACATACTTTTAGAAAATATAAGCTCACTTATTGGGAGAGAATTTGAGTCTTTGGTTTATCCTACAAGTGAGTGGTAGAAACTGCTTTCAGTTTTAAAGGTCTTGGAAAGGAAGGAGGAAAGTCATAAGTGCGCTCAGTGACCACTCCTGGCAATACAACCAAAGAAGTCTGTACTGAAGTGGAGTTTTGCCCGTAAAGCTCTTTGGAGCTTTTCTCTTCCTTGTTTCTTCTCATTTTTCTCAAAGAAAGGTTAATTATATGAACTATTTCTTAGTAACTGACTTCACTGAAATATCACTGCTCATTAATCCTTTTTCCCTAGGAAGGCTGTGAGATATGTTAAGCTCTCAGTATATTTGCCAGTTCTGTCAGACCAATTTAATCTCTTTCTCTAATTTCAGGTGAAGAATTGGCCTTCCTAAAAGATCTTTCTGACATGGCTGCTACTGAGGACAGCCATTATGTGATGAAGCTTGCCAATTCCCTTTATGTGCAAAATGGATATCATGTTAACGAGAAATTTTTGCAGCTGCTGAAAAAATACTTTAAAGCTGAAGTTGAAGTTGTCGATTTTAGTCAAAATATAGCTGTTGCGAGCTACATCAATAAATGGGTGGAGAACCATACTAACAGTAGGTTTTAAATTATTTTCCAATTCTCAATGTTGTGGGTTGTCATTATATACTATTTATGCCCAGACAATGTGTACACACACACACACACAGACACACATCACACACTAAATTAAGAAAGTATTCAGCCCTCTGTCACTTTTGTCAACTTTGTTATGCTTCAGTCTGATACACACACACACACATACATATACACACACGCCTTTACTGTGTGTGTGTGTGTATGTTTTGTGTGTGTGCACGTGCACAAGTATATATACACACATGCATACATACATACCCACACTGACATATATACCTAAACACACATAGGGTTACTCCAAACATTTTAATTTTATAAAATTCAGAGTTTGGGGCTCATTATGCATTCCTTTTGATTAGGGAAGAAAGGCAGGGTGCAAAATAAATAAATAAATAAATAAATAAATAAATAAATAAATAAATAAATAAATAAACAAACATTGGAAGATGAGTACAATCTCCATGACACCGGTGGGTTCTCTTCCTGTAATGAAAGGAGCAGCACAATGCTTGAAATGGAAATCTGCACAATATGGATCCTGTGAAAGCTGATACAGTTATTTAATTCATTGCTGTCAGTATAGAATTCCAAACTCAGAATTATTATACCAAAAAGCATGCAAACCACTCCTTGGAAACCCCGGGTCACAGACAATGCATTCCGATTCGAATGATTTATTTCTGAATGTGTGCACAGCAGCTGCTGCGTTAGGTTAACAAGCCTCTCAAGGCTCTAACAAATGCAAGATGTCTCTTTCTCCTCCTTGAGCAAATGTTGGTGAATTGGATGCTAAGATGCACGCTTTCTTTATTAGTACTTTACCAACCTTAAAGCCTAGAAAACATTGCCAAGCAATTGATAAAACTTTAAAACAATATTACTGAAAGATTGTTCAGTGGAACAATGCCTTTAAGATGAGATGGCAGTAGGTCTGTGGGAAAATACATGGTTTACATGCACAAGATTTCACATTCAGTTCCCAGTATTTCAAAAGTTCCTGAATTCTTGGAAAATTACTATCTCTCTATCTTAAATAGACCAATGGTATGACTCTACATAGCCATTGTTTATAAACCTTGGAATGTATTTTATTGCCTATAATAATATAGCCAATGATATGCTACCAGAAAGAGTGCAAATGTGGGTTTTAAAAACCACACAGTCAGTGCAAACAGCATTCAACCAAGTAAATGAATTGTAGAATAGTTTGCGTAAGCAGAATCAGACCTTAACTTTGACATCTTCTGAAGAATAATCAAATTCAAATTTTCTGCAAGTGAAAGAAGCTTTGCACTTTTAAAATAAGTCCATTATATATATATCAGTGGCCTGTCTGGAAATAGTAGCATTGGTGTCTCTTAAAAAATGAAAGATGTGCTGATGTTTAAAATATAGATCTATATTCTCCCCCCCCACACACACACACGCATTTCAATTTTTGCATTTTGGGACACGTCTAAAAGTTGTTAGTAAAATGTAGATTTAAACCCATAAATACTAGAGCAATATTATGAAGAGTCTTGATAGATTTGTTATTAATTATTTCTAGTAACTTTAATTGATTAGCATTGGATTCCAAAACATCATTAAAATGTAGATTAATATTTCATTGATGAAAAATGTTATCCAGGGTGGATGATTTCCTAACATTGTCATTTCATCCTTAGATTGTAGGCTTTTCTTTTAAAAAGTTATTTGTTTACTTGTTTGGTTACAAGTTTTTTTTTTTTTAAAACCCAATCTGCGATAGAGCTTGGAAGCTCATAACTTACTTTCAGGCTCAGTGACATAATCTGTTTATATGCATATATTTAAAAACCTATCCTCTGATTCAGTGCAGATGAGTTCTCTACTGGTGTGCATGGTGTTTACATCTCACCTTTGATCTGAGTCATTGACTCTCAGTCTAAGTACTTCCACCTTGCAGTATTAAAGTTTGCTCAGATTAGGGGATGTGAGGCGATTCTGAACACCTTTTAAAATAGGTTTATCATAAATGTCTATGGAGATTCTCAGTCATCCAGGTCTTATTTTACTTATTTGTTTATTTTTATTCAATTTATACCCCACCTCATTTCCCCGGTCAAGGGGAACTCGGTCAAGGGGAACTCGGTCATGGTTGTCTCATGTGCTCATGAGAATTGGAAGAAGTAATTGGAAAGTTTCTCCATGCTCTGCTTTTCTTATTGTTGTGAAGAGACCCTAGAGACAAAAAACACATGACTTTCAAAAGCCATCTCTTTCTCTTTCAACTATAGAACTGCCTGTTGTTCTCCTGCACACTGCATTCGTTAATCTTTCCCCACAGAACAGCTACTTCACATGAGAAAAACTCAATACAACTGTGTCTTAAGAGCAAAAGGGACTTAGAGATCCAGTCTACTGTCACAGCTTGATGGAGGTCAAGTGCAAAAAAAAATATGACCAAACAAGCTAACAATCAAGTTCTGGACTGATGGACAAAGCTCCAAAGGCAGATCTCAAAGGCTCTCGACAGCTTCCTTCGCTGAATTTCTAAACAACATTTTTCTCTTACAAGCAATGCTCAGAATGAGAAGCTAAGCCATTGGCATTAGTTTGTTAAGGCCAGCAGGAGCCTTTCAAATTCTCTTGTGTCACCCAATTCCTTCTGGTTTCACTCTTGATCGTTGAAAAGGGAATACAGGACAGTTCAAAGTCTGTCCCATGTTCCATCTTTTAGTTATCCTAGCAGTTAATCCACTTTGTATTCACTGACACGTTGCTTCTCCAGAGCTGTAATTAGATTTAGTTGATTAAGTTAGTATAACTTTTATGTCAGTGTTTTGGGACAGAAAACCAGTGTAGTGTAGTAATTGATTGACTACTCAATCAGTATTGAATCCATATGGGTACTGAATATTCAGTCAAGAATACAGTAGTTCATATCTATATTTAGGTAGGTAGGTAGGTAGCTAGGAAAGGAAGGAAGGAAGGAAAGGAAGGAAGGAAGGAAGGAAGGAAGGAAGGAAGGAAGGAAGGAAGGGTGGGTGGGTATTGGCCAGTTACTACCTCAGGCCAACCAATTTCAGAAAGATATAGTTGAATGGTGAAAACTGGAAGATGGAATATGGATGCATGTCATTTGAGCTCTAGAGAAAAAGTGTGATATAAATTTAGAATGAATTAATCATGCTTAAATGGTGTGGGTTGCCTGTGCTCAGAACTTGTTGACTTCCTTGCCCAAGTAGTAGTTTAAAGTGGGCATTTTTTTTAATCTAGAAATTATTTTAATTATTTGCTATCTTAGAGCCTGTAGAGATTCTCAGTCATCCAGGTCATGGTTGTTCCAAAGGTACACCTGTGGGACAACCATGACCTGGATGACTGAGAAACTCTACAGACTTTTAGCTATACAGTTTGGGGGTGAACATCCTTTGAATGGTGTGAGAGTAGGAATGGATTTCCAGAGGGAATTTTTTTTTTTGCAGACTACAGGGACCATTTGCACTACTCAGGGGACCCCAAGGACACTGATAAACCTCCAAGTGCTTCAACAATCCTCTAAAAGGATGCAAAATCACCAGCTGTCTGCAAGGAATATAAATCCTTCCATTCCCCCACTATCGTATCAGTGCTGAAGAAGGTTCTTGGATGAGAAGGGAAATATCTTCAAAGGGAAAAAGCAAGAAAGTCCAATTTCTTTCTGAAAAAGCACTTTTGGGATATTTGCTTGTTTGTTGGTTTGGTTTCATTGAGCAAATTGGTTAAGTTTTTATTTTAAATGTTCATTTCGATCTGCTGATTGATGTGCTTCTTCCTTTTCATCTGATAGATATGATCAAAGATTTTGTCTCGGCAAGGGATTTCAGTGCTCTCACTCACTTGGCTATTGTCAATGCAATCTACTTTAAGGGAAATTGGAAGTCTCAGTTCAGACCAGAGAACACAAGAACCTTCTCCTTTACGAAGGATGATGAAAGTGAAGTACAAATTCCTATGATGTATCAGCAAGGAGAATTTTATTATGGTAAGAAACAAAAATGCTCATTTTCTTTCTAGCCTCCTTATTACATCATCTTTCTTTATAAATTCTATACAGCATTTTTTGTTTCTTCAATCCTGGTGCCAAAAAACAGTCTGTCAACAGTATTTCTTAAATAAAGTATTCATTATAATGCCCCCAAAATTCATAATGTTCCTTGAAGTTCAGTAATTGCTGGCTCTGATATCTGTTTTTAATGTATGGATTATAGTACAGGTAGTTCTCAACTTATGACCGTAACTGAGCCCAGAATTTTGATTGTCATAGCAGAACACCCTGTCACCATGTTCCATTTTACAGTCTTTTTGCAGTGGTTGTTAAATGAACACTGTGGTCATTAAGCATCATTAGTCGTTAAATAAACCCATTTTCCCCACTGGATGATTTTTGCCAGGAACCAGAAACAAATGCTGAAAACCAACCCTGAAATTCTCAAAATCATGGTCACATAACCACAGGATTCTGCAAATGGATGGAAATGCATGTCAGTTGTCATCGAAACTTCTAAATCAGGTCATAAGTAGTTCTGGAAAAGGTAATCATAACTATGAACAGTCACTAAGCCAGGGGTGGGCTGCAGGGGGTTCGCAGGGGTTCGGGAGAACCTCTTGCTAAGAGTCTGCCCCATTGGGAGAACCCCCAAATCCCACTCCTAGCTGGTTCCACCCACCGTGCCCACCCCACCCCTCCCAGGAGTCTCCACGCAGCCCATTTTGGATCCCAGGTAAGTGTGGGGCTTGGGGAGGGTGAAAAATGTACCTCCTGGAAGTCCAGAAACGGGCCCGTTTCTGGCTTCCAAAGGGACTCCAGAGCCCGGGGCAGGCTGTTTTCACCCTCCCAGAGGCTCCAGGAAAGCCTCTTGATCCCGGAGAGGTTAAAATGCCCCCCCCAATGGTGCAAGAGGCCGACTAGACCACGCCCACCATGGCCATACCCACCCAGCACTAAGCAATTAGTCATTAAGTGAGGATTACCTGTAACTTGATTCTCACTTTTCCAACAAAAGAAACAGTAACTTTCTATTTTAATTCTTCACTTATAATATGATAGTACAGTGCTACCTTGGTACTCATCATTAATTGGTTCTAGGAGATGTGAGTACCAGACAGATTTTTCCCATAAGCAATGATATAGTGAGTCACAAGGCACTGGACACCGACAAATTGCTTTGAGTACCAAACAAATGATGAGCACAATATTTTCCCATCAAAAAGGCGTTAAGTACTAAATTGATGAGTTTCAAAGCAGTTGAGTACCAATTACATTTTTTTTTTCATGTTTATAAAGCCTCAAAAACGTTACAAAAATACAGCTTACTGCAAGCAGACTCTGTGACGTTCAGCGTCCGTTGGAGCTGAAATCCTTGTGGTAAAGAAGAATTTTCTATTTCCTGCACCCTCTTGTATCAATCATGTCATACCGTTTTTCCCTCTAAAATTATAATGCTTTTGGGCTATCACTCCTTGTTACAAGACAGGGGAAAAAACAACTTAAAACATTGTTGACTATTTCACAGCTGCAAAGGGCATGTTTTCTCTCCTTGTTTGGAATAGGCTTGACAGTTGAAAGGTAGCTCCAAACTCAATTTTGAGGATATACCATATGGTTCCCATATATACAACCCTAAATTAATGGCTGGTTAAGGAGGCTCTTAACTGTCCAGTGACTCCTTTCCAATTCAGCCCTGTAGATTATTCACGTTATCTTGGATGTCTGTTTATAACCCAGCCAATGTACAGGAATGGAATGGAATGGAA
>JANHGC010004679.1:16981-27683 GCA_027560395.1 Boaedon fuliginosus | reverse complement strand
CTATCCATGTTGTAAGCCGCTCAGAGTCCTTCGGGAATTGGGCGGCATAAAAATGTAATAAATAAAATAAAATAAATTTGTAGAAATCAATTTCCCTTTTGTTTTTTAAAATCATTGTTCACCTATCAAGTTCAGCGCATTCCATGACTTTATTTATTAACCTTTCTTCTATTGGTATACTATCTTATTTCCAACCCTCTGCGAATAATAATCTTGCTGCTGTTCTTACGTGTAAAATTATAGATATGATTCTTTTCTTGTAGACATTTCATTACCCAACTAGTTTATATCATCAGTGGAAGGAGAGTTGTTCCTTGGTGGAACTGTACTTAACAAGCAAATCTTTCCCATTGAGTGCTTTCTGAAATCTTTGATTCCCAAACATGGTAGCCATAAAGAAGAATATTTGTAACCCAGGGTTGAAAGGAGCAGACATAGATTGGGTAATGAAATGTCGACAAGGAAACATTTTAACCCTGAGCTACAAATATTCTTTTATTATTTTATTCTGTCTGGTAGCATAGTTTGAGATCTTGGCTGAGAAATGCTCTTTTTTTTAAAAAAAGTCAACACTAAATAAAAATATGGAACACAATGTATTGACCAACAGTAATTCTACATTCCTGATTCTCTTTCAGGATGTTCATATACTTTTTCTTGCAAATCATCAATGGACGGAAAACCATGGTCAAACTCCTGCAAGAGCAAATTGCTAATGTAAGTATTTCCTCCGAGAAATCCTGCCACTCAGGATAGTGGCATCTAGTCAAACTAGGTCAAAGTACAAGAGGGTTAGGGTTAGGGTTCCACCACCTGGAAAATCAGGAGCTCCAGGCAGTTCAGATGGGTATAGAGATTTATTGTAAGCTTAATAAGAATCGGAATTACTAACGGTCAAGGGAAATTAGCGGTTGTTAAGAAGAGATAGGAATTCAAGTGGGGCTGCACTTAGATCTCATGTGAGAGTGCAGGGACTCACGATTGATGACGTGCTTAACCCCACCCTCGGGCTCAGTCTGGTCATCTCCCACAGGTAGCTTATTGTTGAATATCAGGAGAAACAGTTTGGGAGATTTGACCACAGTAGCTGCTTCTGTAAAAGGGTGTAGTGTGTGCTTTATCACTGAAGAGACTAGACTGATGTTTCTCAAAATTTCTGCAACTCGGATCAATAAATAGAAAGGTTTGCAAATTCCAGGGATCACCCAGTTAATAAAAATCTCTTTCCTACATTTTTATCTTTGAAGAACATGGCAGTTTGGGCTTTTTTAGCAAATAAAATAATCCCTTAATTGCATATATTTATTCCTTCTTATTTCCTCCCTTTAAAAATGTCTTTAAACTAATTATGTGTTTAATACTAAACATATAGTCTAAAATTAATACGTGCTGATCACTTGAGGGAAGCTCTAAAGCAGCAACTACACCCTGGGCAGTGAATATGGGGAAATGTAGATCACTTTGTGATCTACAGATCCCTCTTTGAGGATCACAAGGTTAGACTGCGTCCTCTCAGCAACAGCAATAGCACTTAGATTTATATACCGCTTTACAGTGTCTGTCTAAGTTGTTCACAGAGTCAGTATATATTTCCCCAAACAATCTGGAATCTCATTTTACCAACCTCGGAAGGATGGAAGTCAACCTTGAGCCGGTCAGGATCGAACTGCTGGCAGTTGGCAGAATCAGCCTGCAATACTGCATTCTGACCACTGTGCCATGATGGCTCAAAATTAAATTCAGGAAAGTTTAATTTTGGGTTGGAAGGCTTTCTAACGTCTTGATCTAAGATACGTATTTGCTCTGTAGAACGGATTGCAATACTTCTGTAATTTTATTTTTTTGATTACGTTTCTTGTTTTGAGGTATGGTCATTTTTATGGTTATTTAGGAAGTTTTATCTGCATTTCAGACTATATTGTGGAAGCTTAGGAGTCGATGTAAACCATCAAGAGTGTTTTTGACTGCAGGGTAGTAGAAATGTAATTTTTAATTAACAAAGCAAAGGAAGGACTGGTTTTCAAGACTGTTGGCTGCTAACTTTCTAAAGTAAAATATCAAATCAATTCATCTAACTCCCCATCCCTTCTTATTTTGAGTGTTCCTTGATTTTTATAGGCAGGCAAGGATAAAATGTTCCTACTGAAGAAATTACGTGCGCTGCAAGCTTCTAAGTTGGCCTCTTTGAGAAGACAGCAGGTTAGTTTTGTAGATTTGGCCTTTTGAAGACCGGGTGTATCCATTGCCTGTACTAGCTGTTTACTATAATGGTTTACTGAAAAAAGCACAATTGTAGCATGCTTTGTGGGGGACTTTGGTGAAGGTTTTATGACAATACCTAGCTTAGATTTGTCATAAGGAAAGGGTAGCGGGTGTGTAATTGACGGCACACAACTCTAGTCAAGGACGGAAAGCAAGCCGAATTTTGATTGGTCTTCCAGAGGGACCTGTCTCTGAACCAGCTACCGAAGGAGGAAAGCTCTGTTTTGTTGCCCAGCTGCGTGGACCCCTTTCTATGGACCGAAGACAGGGAGTCTACTACTGAGGTAATAGCAGGTGCAGTTGAGGGTGTGGTGTGAAAAAACTGTGGAGCTTTTCCCTTTACATAAAAGCAATCAAGTTGCTAACCCTTTCACACTGTCCTGAAGATAGATTGGTCTTCACTTCCCGTTATATTTCACCAACTTTGGCCATCCGGGCTACACTATGTTGATGTTTGGAGAAGATAGATAATCTGATGGATACCCCTCTGAAGATGGTTGAACCATCATTGTCCTTAGCGGTGTCTAATGGAGACTTCATTTCTTCCCAAGACTGGGCTTCTGATAGTTCTTGGCCCAGCCTTCTTCAGTTTGAGTTTCTAAGATGGGTTGGACCGCAGCTTCCCTAATTTTCATCCCATGGCCACGCTACCAACCCATCTAAAGAGCAAGATGGAGGAAGGCAGCAAGGCCAGAGAAGGAACACAAGAAGAAATTGAGGTTTACAGGGCAGGGACCTTTGAGGAGAGGCGAACTCTAGAATTCTTCTGCTCGCCTTCCTTTTGCAGGATAGCAAAACCCAGAAAGTTTGGGGCTGGTTTTTTGGGTGAATTTGTGTCTTGTATGCGTTGCCATGTACCCTATGTGAACGCTTTAACCTCTGTACCTCCAAATTGCTCAACAATTGTGATCATTGCCTTAGTTGTCTGAAGAGCATTAGCCTCAATCTTTTAACCGATTAGCAAGTCAACTAGTTGAGGTAGAAGGTTTTCGCATGGGAAGTGTTCAGTGTATGTGGAAGTATAACGAATGTCATAAGCCCCATCATGAATTGATGTGAAACAAAAGCTCACCTAATTTCCACTAGGGCAGAAAAATACATTAATACATTGGGGTTTTATTAGCAGTCTTTAAATCAGTAGTATGAAATGAGTACTAGCAGGATAAACATCAGATGCTCATCTGCTAAATATACCAGTAGCTGCTTTATAATGTTTAAAACAATGGTCTGTATTTCTAATCAAGTTTATGATTTTCTCCTTTTCAGTCTGCTAGATACCCTGCGATGGCCACCTTTAATCCTGGTAAGTACTAAGTGTTAGGTAGAACAGTTGTATCAGTGTGCTATACAATAGGTGCTTGGGCTCTTTTGCATCAGAAGTTAACTTCAACATGCTAAATTGAAAGCAGGCACGATCGCAGTGCTGCTTATCTTAAAAAAATTAAGTAAACTACGGTTAGTGCTACAGCATTACGACCCCAGGCTAGGTTAGAAAGTCACAACACGGTTAGGAGAAAGGAACTTGGTAACTCTGAAGTCACCGGAAGTCAAGCTTGACACAAGGTTCATCTTTAGCTTTGTCTGGAAGGGGAAGTGACACAATCAGGTGTGTGGAAACAGGCTGTAGGGAAGTCCCAAGCCAACAAAGCTTCTCCTTGTACTTGAGTTTGTGAGTCAGGGAGAAGAAAGCTACTCGTGTAGCCTTCTAAAAAAGAGTTGGGATAAACCCAAGAGCATTCCAAATTGTGCCATTGGAATTTGGTGGCAAAACCAAACTTTGGCAGTACGGTGGATCCTGGCTTCCCCACATCTACATATATATATATCTATAAATCAACCTCTTTAGAAATCAGGGTGATTTCACTGACCATGTGGGCCACATCTGGGGCAGGAGAATTGGGTGTTCAATGAGGGTGGCATTTTGGTGTGCTTTGGGAGAGGAAACTCTCTTAAAGAGACTATTAGGAACATGGATATGTTGCCACAAAGAGAGAGTCAAGCTATTCTCCAAAGCACCTGAAGGCAGGACAAGAAGCAACGGATGGAAACTAATCAAGGAGAGAACCATTCTAGGAGAAATTTCCTGACAGTTAGGACAATTAATCAGTGGAACAACTTGCCTCCAGAAGTTGTGGGTGCTCCATCACTGGAGGTTTTTTTAAGAAGACATTGGATATGAAATGGCATAAGGTCTCCTGCCTGAGCAAGGGGCTGGACTAGAAGACCTCCAAGGTCCCTTCCAACTCTGTTATTCTGAACTACAGTACACCAGTTTTCTCCCTTTTACTTGTAACAGAGGCTGGCGAAATAACCCAGAATGCTGGCGTATCTGATGTCCTGGCTTTGGCTTTGAGAGCCAGACAAGAGGCTGAATGGGAAATGGAAGATGAAGCAAGCTTGAAATGGAAATGAAGAATTAATACACACCTCCCACCAAGCACTTTTTATCTAGAATTTTGCTATTTGCACAAATAAGGTATTTGAAGGAATCGACAGAACTCTTTATCAAAACGAGAAATTTTTAATAAAATTACTGGGCACTTTTACATTTGATGAGGTTTTACTTTATTATGACTTCAGAAAATGATGGCACCAAATTATTCCTTACGGCAAGAATCTCTCCCCAGACCTCACCAAAACGTATTGTACATTTGAGAAAACAGGCTACATTAATTAATTTTATCATGGACATCTGATAGCAGGGTAATATAACCACCAGGAATAATTCCTTAAACATTATTTTATTCTCCACATTTATTTCTTCGTCAGGATTCTTATTTTACAGAAATTATACTGAGATTTGTACAGTACAGTGAATAATGAAGGAAACATTTAAAAAAACCATGTATAGCAGCATGGTGAAAAAAAAGCAGAAACAGATTTATAGCTCATTTCAGTTTAAACAGTGGTTAGTGATGTATGGGGGGAACTGAATTTTGGAATAATTAGAACCACAAGTATGTATTTTGCCTGACTTAGCAGCTGCATTTTAAATCAATAAATAACTTTTTGTTTGAGAACCAAATGAATGGCAGTTGCTAAGTGCCCATTCCTGCTTCATCCAAATTATTTGTGCTTTACTGCAAAAGTTTAAGGCAGCAGTTTTTGCACTAGTGTGACATTTTCGTGTCAACGTTTTCAGATGATCACATAACCTGAACATGTGAGATAATTTATCCCCCGTTTCCCCATTTTTCTAGCAGTGGCTTCCATTACAGCAGTTATCCAAAATGTTGTTTTAAAAAAACCTTTATTGCCGTAATCTTTAACACGGTGATGCTTTACATGGTGACACTTTCAATCCTGATGGGAACAATCCTTACAAATAATTGGCTTTCTTTCGAGTTTGGGCAAATCTCAATTTTGAAAAGACCTGACTGAAGAAAAACGCGGTCCAGAGAACTCTCTCAGGTTTCTGTGAACAGATGCAACGCAAACATTTCTTTCAAGTTAGAAATGCAACCGTCACCAAAAGCTAACTTTTCAACCTGCAGTCAATGCACCTCGCTTTTAGCATCCTAGCCCTGGCGGCTGTGAAAAGCTCCCACTCCCAGCTTTCATTAAATGCCCGATCGCATCCAAATATATTGCACATTGCCTTGCTATGTATGGATAAAAGGTATCAAAGCTGCACCTTGAATTTATGGGCGGGAGAGAGAAAATATTTGCACATTGGACGTAGTTGGAAGTGTTCTCCCTGAACTCACTACAGGTAATTCTCGACTTATGACAGCAATTGGGGCCAGAATTTCTGTCGCTCAGCGATGCAGCTGCAAAGTGCCAATGCACTGCTTAGCAATGGCAATTCCTGCACTCCTGATTGCTGTTGCTAACTGAATCCCAGAGTCATCAGGCAAGGCAACTTCCTGTTGGTTAGCCAGCAGGAAGTTGCAAGCCCGACGAGTAAACGGCTGCTGCTGGGAAGGAGAAGGAGCAAGTGGGTGGGGAGTGTCTGATGGTGTGGAGAAGGATGTGATGAGGTGTATGAGAAGCAGTGTGCACGGGTCAGGAAGGGTATGTGAGTTGGTGAGGGAAGGATGTGAAGGAGTACAGGTGAGGCATGGTGTCAGTTGGGGAAGGTGAACAAATGGTTGGCATGGCACAAGGGGGCAGGGAGGGCGCATAGGCATGGGAAACTTACTGGAGTAACTTGCAATCCTCTCTGCTGGTTTCCCCACTGACTTTCTGGGGAAGCTGGCAGAGAAGGTTGCAACAGGGGTCATGTGACTGCAGGGTGCTGCAGCTGGTGGCCAACTGCCCAGGCTGCATTTGTGTGCCCGAGGGAACGCTTTGACGGTCGGACCTCCGAGGAGCGGTGGTCACCACCGTTCGCTCAGCGCTGCCATAACTTGGAACATTTGCTGAATGAAGGGTCGTGGGCCCATACAGACTAGCTGTGTTCTTTCTTAAGCCCAGTTGAATTGTTGAGTGATCTGTGAGGACTAAACAGCAAGAGGGGGTTTTTTTTCCAGTGCAAATGGTAGTTCTGTTTTGACCAAGTATAAATCAGTCATGACCGTTCGTCTCGCACCAGGAATGTGCAAAACTCAGATTTAGGAATAGAACATTTTCCTGAACTGGTGACCTGGACAAAACAGAGCTGTGTGGGAGCAAGGAGACCTCCCAGAACGCCTTGAAATCCTTTCTGATTTAGAGGATTTACTTCTGGGAAGCTGCCCAATGACTGCTAGGGAAGGCGCAGGGGGAAAATGGAGCATTCCGTGAATTTTCCAAAAAGTTCATTTCCCAACCCTCTTAATTTTGCCTACCTTGTAGCGTATCGGGGTTTTTTTTTTTTCCTATTTAAGCTGCACGTATCTACGTGACTAAAAATGCCGATTCCTTCTTGGAGCCAAAGTGATAGTCGTGAGAAATCTCAATCCCAGGAAAAAGGAAGAGGTTTGGTGCAGCCTGACATATAATTGTTTTCTTTTCCCAGCCTTGGGAAATAGAATCGTAAAGTTCCACTGAACTCCAGTCTGACTAAGGAAGCCAATTGGCAGTCGAAGATCAAGCTAGTAGTGAGGGTCGCAATCCTCTAGTAAGCTGTCCGTCATGTAGGTGGTCTGGACGACATTTTCGTAATACATTTTTTCCGCAAGCGTGTTGACGGTCCAAGCGACAACGTGAACCCCTTTAGAGGACCAACGGTTTACGTAGTCCCTAAAAGGAAGACGGCAAAAACGATGAGGGGACAAATAGCTGCATTTCTGGCTTATTTTAAAAATGTTTCTATAACCTCTTTAACTGCTCTGATACAGTTCTTTCCTCCTTGAAAAAAACCCCAAAAGGCAATTAGAGCCATTTCAATTTGGGATTCATCCAGGAAAAGCTCAGTGTTGATCCAATGTTCTTCAGGATTAAAAGCCATTTAAATTTGGGATTTGTCCAGAGAAAGCTCTCTACGGATCCCATTGTTCCCCAGGTCTCCGTTTCATAAACGTGAGACCAGTTTTTCCCCCGTCAAGAAATCTAGCAGCCACACTGGTGAAACTCAGGTGTGCTGTTCAACTTACTGCGAAACGTAATTTTTCTGCATCAGGAAAACAGAAACGCCACATAAATGCCATAGGAAGTTGTGCATGCTCCAGTCCATGATAACATCGAAGGTCATAGACAAATAGTGTTTCCAAAAACCGGGATAGCGAGGCTTCCCGTCCCCGAAATGACTGAAGCTCCAAGGTCGGTGGGTCAGAGCTGTTATGACATTTCGGTCAGCTTGTTTCATCTAAAAGACCAAACCACACGAAGCTAATTAAGCGCAAGCATCCCGATAACCTTAATGAGGTTACAATACAATGCCTACATTCTGGCAGTTTGGGAGGTCGTTAAGGATCAAACTGCAAATTGTGGGTTGTAGGAAGATCCACCTTGCTTGCATTACAATCCAAAACTTGGGATATCCCACTGATTTTCCTCAGT
This sequence comes from Boaedon fuliginosus, assembly GCA_027560395.1. Lineage (NCBI taxonomy): Eukaryota > Metazoa > Chordata > Lepidosauria > Squamata > Lamprophiidae > Boaedon > Boaedon fuliginosus. The sequence continues at coordinate 19,499 of JANHGC010004679.1, read as the reverse complement.
GAGCATTTACTTCTAAGTTGAACAGAGCTTGTTCAGAAAAGCTTCAGCCTTTGATAGGACTGAAGACAAGCAGTTCAGTCAAGGCATGCACCCTTTAAAACACAAACATCCGACCTATGGCATACAGGAAGGTACCTATTACTCACTATTTCCTCAGGGAGATGAAGTAGGGCACTGGTGTTATAAACTGGTGTTTATAAACACACAAGCATTAAAAAGCACCAATACAAATACATTTCACCATCCCTCAGCCAATGTAAAACACCAATATGATCAACTCTTAGGCTTAATCCAGTGAACTCCTAGGGAAGGCCCACAATATATTGAGCATATTAAAATAAGCTAGCTGATGTTAAGGCTGTAAAAAATAGGTAGCATGCGTTTCCCTGTTTATTTATTTATTTATTTTTATTAGATTTATACCCCGCCACATTTCCCCAGTCAAGGGGAACTCGAGGCAGCTCAAGGGGAACTCGAGGCACATTTTGTGCATCTTGTATAACACCAAGCCTACTCAAAAACTACCTATCGTCGTGTCAAGAAACTACGAGGTATTAACGTTTAGAAATCTTCACCTTATAGACCACATCTGGCATAAACGAGCAAACCACACTGGTGTTGTACAGCCGTGGATATTCTAGGTAGAGCTGTGTCAGGGCTGCAACTGCCTGCCAGTAAAAAGAAAACGGCATTAAAAAAAAAAGCATGAGACAAAGACAGGAGGTTTTTTTCCCCCTTGTACATTTCAGCTACGGGAGAGAATTCTTGTATAGCAGATATTACTGATTAAAGTGGCATGTGCAGAGCGCAAAATAATTTGTATTTTGCGGGGGGGGAAATACACCCCAAGGCAGGTGAATGGAGCAGAATGTACTACTGGTAATGTACATGGAAAAGTTGCTTTCAAAAACAGGAACTTATTTAATTGAAAGGACATGGATTCGGGGAAAGGCTCGAAATTCAGCCCTAGGGTCAGTGAAGAAGTTTCCAACCTCACCGTTGATTTTTTTCAAAGAACAGGACTGAGAAAGAGCCTTGTCAGAGGCACAGACTCTACTTGCTGGTGCTAGGGGAGAGTAACTTTACGTAAAGATCAGTATCAGTATCAGTATCTTCATGCAATTTACTCTATAATCAGAGGAAAAAAAATGCTGATAATAAGTGCCTTTAAAAAAACAAAGCTCTCTGCGCCTTTCTTAACACAGTTCTACGAATGAGAGAAAAAGCATTTATGAGGAAACCTTTACCCAGTCATTACTTTAGGGCCATGAATAAAAGTAGTATTTTTTTCAGTATGCTATTGTCAGAACATTTTGTCAAATGGAAGAGCTCTACAGGAAAGGAAAATCTATTAGAAGGGTACCTTATCTGCATTTCCCTTGACATCAAAGTAGATGATGAGGTCATGATGCAAACTTTCCAAAACAGCTTCTTTTAGGGTTGGTATTTTTTCCCCACGATAATCCCTCCTGGAGGAAGAAAAAAAAGTCACAAAACCTACTTGAAAGTTGTGCATTTCAGCAGAAAAGTAGCCAATAAAAAAAGGAAATATTTCCCCATTCATACTGTACCATCACTAAAGATCCCAATATATATTCCAGTAGAAAAGGAAAACAAACTCTTATAAAGATCCTTGAAGAAGTTAGTCATTTAAGCACCAGAAGACACGACTTATCTATTGGGAAGTTGCAATCCACAAAAAAAGTACACGTACAGGTAGCTCTCGACTTACAACCACTTGCTTAGTGACTTTGAAATTATAATGGCACTGACTTACAACCAGTCCCCACAACTGTCCCAGCATCCCCACTTGATCAAAATTTGGGTATTTGCCAACCAGCATGTATTTATGATGGTTGCAGCATTCTGGGATCACGCAATTTGTGACCTCCCCAACTGGCAACTTCAACGGGGGAAGCTGGGTCTGCTTAAGGACCATATGTGACTCGCTTAATAACCCTGGCAAATAAGTTCATGAAATTGGGCATGACTCAGTGAGTGAACGACCGGGGTTGTTCCCTTACCATAATCTATGTTTAGCAGCTGGATTAAACTGTCGAATATCGGCAAATGTCAATTCACGTAAACTTCCAGAGCCATCGGTGGTCCTGTCCACCGTTTCGTCGTGCATCAGGATAGGAACCCCGTCTGCTGTGAATTCAAGGTCCAGCTCCACTCCTGCGGCTCCATTCTCAGCTGCCTTAAGAAACAAAGTCCACATTTTCAGAACGGAATATAACAAGGTGTGCTTTTCATTCAGTGCATAACTTTGCCTCATGATAATTTACTTAGGTCCATGTAACTTAAACTTGCTGAGATTGAGAAACCAAGAAATGAACCAAGCAATGAAGCCTAAGCAAAACTGCTACTGACTGGTTTAAGAAAAGGATAGTAATAAGATGAATATACAAGAATGAAGATGGATTAAGATATTTGCTGTTTGTATAAATTAGGATACAACAATAGAGATAACCCAGGATTGAGAATAGCATAGAATATGATAGAAAATAATTCTATT
>JANHGC010004677.1:216401-231539 GCA_027560395.1 Boaedon fuliginosus | reverse complement strand
CATGTCTCCCCTGGTCCTTCTCTTCAGTAGGCTAGCCAAGCCCAGTTCTGGATAACCGTTCTTCATATGTTTTAGTCTCCAGTCCCCTAATCATCCTGGTTGCTCTTCTCTGCACTTTTTCTAGAGTATGTGATTCCTTCTTCCTTTCTATGGTTTAAAATTCAAAGGAAAGTATGATGTAATTTCTACTAACAGACTATTTCTCATATTCAAGGAAAAGCGAGCCGTAATCTTAAAGTCTTATCTTCTTAATTCTCGAACCCACTTCTGAAAAATGTTAAAGAAGTTATAGAAAGGAGATCTATGAGAATCTCCCTTCTAGTCGTGCTAGAGGGATTTTCCACGCAGAAAAATGTTCGATAATGGCTTTAGTTCCATAACCAAGATGTTTATAGTGGCCATGGAGCCTTAATCATCTCTCTCTATGGAAACCGATGCCCGTGCTTCACATTTAGATTTTGATATAGTTTCCCACCTGTATCTGCAGAACATCTGGTTGCAGCAGCATAGCAGCCGCAAAATAATAAATAATTGAAGATATATGGTCTCAAGGTGCCTATATTGTGCCCTGCAAATTTCACATGTCTAGATTAAATATTCAATCATCTGATACACATAAGGAGTTAACTAAGCTAACAAGCCTGCCAGCTCGTATATTACAGAAAAAAAAAATGAAGAGAAGATGATTGACTTTTCTCCAATCCTGACCTTTTCTTTAAGATACCCCTGATAATAGATAATATAAATATAAAACACCTCTGGTTGTTATCACAGAGGAGCCATTTAAAGTGTACCAACACACACGCGTTGGATATTTCTCAAACAACGTTTTTCAAAGGAATATCTGCAGTCACGTTGACTAATTACCATCAAAACCAAACAAAAACAGTAGCAGTGTTCTTTCCTTTCCAGACTACAGGTCTTTTTAGCCAAAAAATAAAATAAAAATGAAGTAGAATAGGAAGAGCTGCAACAGGGATATTTAAAAAAAAATCACACAGAGAATAAATAAAGTGAACAGAGAGACGTTTTTTTCCGCTTCTCGCAAAGCTAGAACTCAAGGTCATCCCATAAAGTACAATGCAATGAGATTCCAAATCAAGAAGAAGTAAATTGTTTCTTTACTCACAGAGTAAACAGAGTTAAACAGAGAAACGTGCTTCCAGAGCTACGAGTAACCATAGCCATGTTAAAAGAGGACTGAACGAATTAATGGTGGCACAGTCTGTGTCAATACTACTAGTTTTAGTGGCTGTTTGCTGGTATGGGAAGCCCCCTCCCCTCTTAGAAGAATGAAATATTTTGCGAAATATTAAAAAAGGCAGAATATTATCTATATCTATAAAAGAGAGGTGTTCGTGTGTACTCTATACAAACTTGCATTTCTCCACCAATTTACCTCAAACTTGGCAGATAGGTAGTAAAGCGTAGTAAGATCAGCACTGTCGGGGTCTCCAAAGGGTAGGGGACCTTTCCCCCCCTTTTTTTGAGGGGCAAAGAGGACACTCTTCAGTAACAAGCAGCAACTTTATACTGAGCATGTGTGGTTTTGCCTCTCTCTACTGAGCACGTGCGGTTTTCAAACTGACTAAGGCACCATATTCAAACCTCTGAGACACCATGTTTTATACATATAAATTCCAGATTTGCCCCAGTGGCGATGGGCCCAAAACATACAGAGTAGCCCACCCTGCAAAGTAAGGTTGCCTATGATGTTGGAGGGGGCGCGTGGGCTTAAGAAGGCCCACAAATGGCTGCGTCCCAGTGCCCGTCAAGTCTTGGCTGCCTTTCCTCAGAGCTGGCCTGCCCTTGGCCCAGAGACTGCCTTGATAGAGCAGAGATGTAGGAGGGGGTGACGGGGACTTCAGAAGGCCTGCATATGCTGTGGCACAAATATACTTCTTTTTTTAAAAAAACTGAGCAAGGCTGGGTAATCAGCTAGTATTAGATACAAGAGCTGGATATTTTTGACAGCCTTTTTTCATCTGTTACTATTTCTGTCAAGATTTTGCTTTCCACTATTTAAATACTTCCTGGAAGTTGGACTGGGTTGTGTTTTCCTTTACAATCCAGGTTTATGCCTATTTGATGCTCTGTCATACAAGGCTTCAATGTGTGTCCATTTGCATTTCTGTTTTAAGCAAGCTAGTCCAAACTCTCTCTGAAATGGAAAAAATCTCTCCCCTGAAACAACACGGCATCTGATTGGCCTCTGTGAGAAACAGGATGCTGGAATAAATGGATCTTTTGTGTTCTCCAGCCAAGCTTTTCTTTCTCAACTGAGTTTGGCCTTTAGAAACAGCTTGACTGATGGCTGAAGCCTGTTATCAATCAGGCACCAGGACTTACCTTATGCCTATTTCATTCTGAGCTGCTAATCGGAATGTGTAACCCACAGCAGGACACAGCTTTGTCACCTTGTAATGTTTTTGGTTCCCAAAGTAACATTCTCTGAAAACATTACTCCTTTTCCCCTGAAAGACAAAGGTGTGAATTCTATGAGATTGCTCTTTCAATTTCTTTTCTTTTCTTTTATTCCAAAGGAAAGAGCATTTTCTTCTGATTGCACATAAACAGTTCATCATTTACTCATCTTCGCAGTAAGATGCAGTCGTCCTGGACATTTCCACTAAACTATTAATCTCGCCTTTCTGTCCTTTGCAAGACTTTTTAACCACAAGAATATCTTTACAGTGGTTCGGCGAGGGCGAGGCAGGTGAACACGATGGAAACAAAAATGATATCCAGGTGCCGAATAGGGTCATGAAAAAAATATCCAAAGGGGAGAGAACCAATCACTGTGAGGGACTGTGGCCAAATCATCTATCCAATTGTTTCTTAAAGAACAAGGGAAGTAAGAGTGACAAAGGGGACCATCATCTTGGCTTCAACAGGAAGGTGCCGGGCTCCAAAACCAAGAAAGATACACTGAATTGTCTTTGTTTGTTCCTCTTCTATAGACAGAAATCATGCCAAACTAAAACAGACTACTTGCACTATTCAACATCTTCTGAGAACTACTACGAAGGAGCCATCTTAACTCTTTTTCTCTTGCACAAACTATGTGCACTGTGCTGTATTTTGCTCCTCTGGAATACATTCCCTCCCTCCATCACAGAAGATGAAAAAATCCCCAGGAACTAGGAACAAAGAGATATCTGTTAGAGTTTGCAGCAATCCAACCAGCACATGAGTCAATAATTCATTAGGATTCATTTATAGAAGAAACTTGTTTATATGCAACAATATGAAACATGATGCATGTATACAATACCCATGCAGCTCTTGCAACGTGGTAATAAGTACAAGGACATGAAGCATAAGCAACCAGAACTACCCGAACTCAGAAATCACAGAAGCTCTGTATTTATACAGACCAATTACTCTAAACCACATCTGCCGTCTGTCATGGCTCACAACAGGCGCTGTTTCTTAGTCATCAAACAAGCTGACTTGTTATTATGGCTATCCCAGCTCATAATTTCTTATATACTGACAAAATCTCACCAATGGGAAACTGCCACTGAAGAGGAAATGTTGCAAAACTATCTATCCTTTGAAATATTGGCAGATGCAATCAGCAATTAATTGATGCAGCTTTGGCCAAATTTTGAGCTAAAGGGGCCACTGGGTGACACATATCATGATAGTTCAATATTGCAAAAAGCATTATATCAATCACAACAATGTTATAAAGCATTATAACACCACAATTACAGTGGTGAGAATCCATTCTCCAGGCATCTTACAGTTATCTCAATTGCTGAACATGCATGTGGGAACTAGGGTCACCAAAGGATAAGGACTTAGATTCAAGGAAACTGGAGATGGTTTTGGTATCCCTTCACTCCATTTTTCCATTCTCTCTCGGTATTTTTGCAATTAGTCCTTCCAAGAAACATTAAGAAATTTTTGTGGCCAGATTTTAGTCGTTTAATAGTTTTCTCCTCGATTGCAACATTTTCCGCAACCACCAAAGAATAGGGTTTGAAAGGAAATGCTATTCCTCCAATAAATCCCTTCTGACCTCTTGCATTGGACAATTAGGACTATTGTCAAATTTAAGCGACCCAGAACGTGTTCCAAAAACAGGCTAACATTTTATACACAAAAAAGCATCTTATAGAAACATTCTGAATAACCTTTGGGTGCTGCTGTTCAGATTATTCAGATTCTAAGGTTATCCTTCACATATGCCCAGAAATTTGCTACCAAATTTGACATTTTCATGTTCCCGAGCTAAATTCAGATTGGAGCCATTTCAATGGTTTCACAAGGTGTCATATTTCATACTCCACTGCCAATGACACCAGAGGTTGGCTGACATTTCTAATTAATGTAGACATTAATTGCTTGGGAACCTTCTCAAGCAAGCTGCAATTTTGGGCAAGAAGCAAAGGCAAAGGATCCATTTGACTTACTGATTTCTTGGCATCCTAAGCTACTTTCCTCCCGCCCCCATTTCATGTCCCACATAAACAGAATGCTTTTAGAAAAGCATTCCTACAGAGGGGAAGAAACACTAATGCTAATTTACCAAAGGTCAGGCAAATCCTCTCTCCTACGTTCCTAAATTTCACAATACTTATTATTGTGATAAAGTCAGCAGCCCTGGGACTATCCTACTCCGCTCTATGAAAATATATCAATTGTGCTTTGACACTGCTGGAGAAAAACAGAGCAATTCTGCAGAGTTTATACAAACAAAAGCATCTGTTGAAGAAACAAACTACTGTACTAATTCACTTCTCTCTCACATTTAGACACATGTTGCCTGGATATATTTCCTGGAAAAGATTATCTATAATTGTGTACACAAGATATATTTAGAATTATGAGGGAACTAGTCGCAAATGTGAGGGGAAAGGCGGTGGGTTGTTTAAAGAAAAAGAAGAAATTATTTAAGCACACCTATTGACTCATACTTATGACCATAATTGAGCCCAATGTTTCTGTTGCTTTGTTAAGTGAATTTGCCCCATTTTATGACATTTCTTGGCATCGTTATTAAGTGAATCACTGCAATTGTTAAGCTAGTAACATGGTTGTTAAGTGAATCTGATTTCCTCATTGACTTTGCTTACAAGAAGGCCACAAAAGGTGATCACCTGACCCCAGGACACCACGACCATCATAAAGGTGCGTCAGTCAACAAGTATCTGAATTTTGATCACATGACCATGGGGATACAGCCCTAAGTACGACAAACGGTAATAAATCACTTTTTCAGTGCTGTTGTCACTCTGAATGGTCACTAAATGAATTATTGTAAGTCGAGTATCATCTGTACATGTATACAACCAGAGCTATTTCTCTAGCTCAACTATCAGAGAAAGAGAGAAACTGACAAAAAGGAAGATGGGAGGGAAAGGGATTTATAATATCTGGATGCAGGAAAAAATTACTCTAATTGTAATTAACAAATTAATTGTAACTAATACATTGAAAACTCTCCTTCCAAAACTATTTTTTTCTTCCATCAAAAGTATCCTCAGAAATTTCTCATATTTATCTATAAAATTTCATTATACTCTTGCAGAGGATGGATCGTGCATCTGCTTTCTCTTGTTTGTCCTTTTCTTGTATTGTTATAACTGAGTTGAAAAAGGATATGTAAAATAAGTTACAACTGCAGCATCACCCCCTGCAGACACCTAACTGCATTTTTTTTTCAAGGAATAAAAAATTACACTTTATTGATTGGCCAAGCAACAAAGAGGACCATTCTGTTCTCTCTTGAGCAGATTCCCGAGAGAATAGATAGTAATGAATTCACATTTGCCTCAGACTCTTATACAGAAAGATCAAAGAAGGCTTTTGAAGTCCAGAATCCCTCCACAAATTAAGCTAATTTATAGATGTGGAGACACTTTAGTAAACAAACCTATTTGAGAAATCAGATAAAGGTGTCTTTCCTATGAGATTTTCTTTCCTGCTGTCATTTGGGGGAAAAACACCATGTGGCTTCTCCTTCCTAAGGTTTACCTAACTGCATTTTCACCCAACTGCAGCATCCTGAAGCCAGGTGATCAGATTTTGTGACTTTTTTTGCAATTTTTCAGCCCAAAATGGCAAGACATGACCATTGAATTTAGAATTACTATACCATGTGTTTCACTTAGTGAATGGGTGATTTGCTGAACAACCATGGTGGCTCGCTTAACAGCCATCTTGAAGACAGTAAGACAATAGAGTCCAGTCATGTAGGGGCTTGACCTATGACAGTAATGACATATGACCAAAATTCCGGGCTCAATTGTAGTTGTAAGTCGAGGGCTATTTTGTATTAGGGAAATGTAAATTTTATACTTGAAATGTATTCCTTTACAAATGAGACTTTGTAGACAAACTTGGGATTTAGGGGCATTTGACTCCCACAGAAATGTGGTTATGTGTCAGACTATTTTTGAAAACCTGATTTCACAGCAAGTCTGTTATCTGTTTGATAACAAGGAGAAGGGAGTGAAAAGGAAAGATTAATCCTACCCCCACACCCAAAATTGTGGATGTTAAGAACCTTGAAAGAGACAAATTTGGAAGCACAATATTTGTAAAAATATTCAGAAATGCTCATTACTTTTAAATGATGAATAAATAAATCAATGGAACAATTTTTTCCACATTCTCATTCCCCTGTATTTGGTTAAAGCATGTAGAAACAATTTAAGATAAAGGACAAAGAGTTTTTTCCCCCCTAAAATAATTTGACACTTACTTCATCCCACTCTAAAAGGTAGCTGGTGATTCTTGAACCATTGTCAATTGGGGCCTGTGTAAATAAACATAATGGAAGGTTGGAGAAGGTCATGGAATAAATATTATTAAAAAAAAAAAAAAAAAAAGAGAGAGACCAGAAAATTCCACAACTGGAAGCTTAGATAGGTGGCAGTGCCATGAAAGGGAAAACAGGATCTCACTGATGTCTTAATGCTTTCAAAAAAGAGCATTCTGTCAGCCATGAAGTTTAAGAATTCCTGCCTCTTATTAAACGATGTTGTAACCTATGACTTCAGTCATAGCAGTTCCATGCTGAATTCTGAGACACAAGATGATGCAAGAGAGTAAGACCATTTTTAAAAAGCCGTTGTGATGTGGTAATTAAGATGTTGGACTTCACCTGGGAATACCAGGTTAAAGAGCACCTTCAGGCACAGAAGTTCATTTGAAAAAGGGACTTTAATCTACCTCATCCTGAACACCTGCAGAAAAGGTGGGATATAAATTTTACACATAAAATTTGTATGATGGAGTTCTTGATGCTCTCTGAGCTTGGTTGGTTACATGTGGAACTTTCATTACCCAACTGGAAGAGACTGAACAACCATTTGTCTGAAATGGTATAGGATCTCCTGCTTGACCACAAGGTTGGACTAGAAGACCTCCAAGGTCTCTTCCAGCTCTGTTATTCCCTTAAATTCTTTTCTGTTAGGTAACATCACCAGTGCTAACGAGTGTGGGATTTTCTCACTGTTTATATACAGTAGCTTACCCTGCCAGTGTTGGTGGGATGTCTGGTTCCTCCCAGCTTTGTAGTTCCTTGATTAGGATACATCAGGGGTGGGTTCCTACCAGTCTAACAATCGGTTCACTTGGGCATGCACTTAAACGGTTCGGGCGAACCAGTAGCTAAATTTAAGAAATGGTTCACCCAGACTAGCAGCTAATTTAACAAATGGTTCGTTTGAACCGGGCCGAACCAGTAGAAACCCACCTCTGGGGTACATATATCCCCCTTTACTGAAACTTGTTTAACTTGAACAATTTTTGCCCCTATCAGTCCCTTTATTAGAAGATGTATGTTGACATGCTCAATATTAGCCCAACTATGGGAAATACCATATTGGTTTAAAAACAAACAAACAAACAAAAAAAGTCGTATTACATATAGTAGCAGTAGCAACATTCCTACTAATTTTTAAGATGAGAATCAGATAAGATAGCTCAGGTTTAAGGTTGAAAACAGCTGTTTGAAAAAGATCCGCAAAGTTGTATGAAATAATCTAGCCAGTTCCTAACCAAAAGAGGGTTAAAATTCCCTTAGGATTTGAAAGCAGGTCTTATAATGTTGGAAACTAGGCATTTTCTCCAAGCTCAATTGCTGACAATTCTCTTTGCCTTGAAAGGAAACCTATAATTCAACAGAAGAAAAACCATTTATTCTGAGTTTCCAAACTCTCTCTTGCCATCTTCCTCTGGCTATTAACATCCAGAAAAGCTGAGAGAATAAATTGAGGCCTTTGACATGGGTAATTAAAGTCCCTTTTGGGTAGTATGGGTTTGCTTCTTGTTCTTACCGTATCTGCTTTTTGTCATCTTTTGTTTCTTGTATAAATAAACAATATTGTATTGTTTTATTTTGGGCTCAATTGTGATTGTAAGTCGAGGATTACCTGTATTGCCGAATCAATCAAACATTATATTTGTGTTTTTATTTGCGAATCAACCAGGGGAACTGGGAGCTGAATGGTGTAAAAATTTAAGAAAGAATAATAATTAGCAAGTCTCAGTTTTCGTGATAGCTAGAAGGCCAAGATGCCGGCTTTCCCACCTAAAAAAACATCATCCTTTCAAAGTGCCTTGTTTGGATGCAATGAAAAACAGTTCATTAATATATTTTTTTTAATACACAGACACAACCTATGTTCACAGGCAGAGAAACGTGGAACAGTGTTTCCTAGCTTCACACCTTCAAGGTATGGTGGAGTGTTACTCCTCCAACCATCATTTTTATCTACCTGGGGGTTAAGGAGAAGAGAATGGAAATATGAAGAGTTTCTGAAGAGAGAAGATTGCCTATATGCAAATTTTCCCTCAGAACATTTACCTTCCATTGCAAAGTCAACGAATTTTTGGTCCTGTGGGAAGGTCTGGGTGGAAAAGGACACTCTGGAGCACAGCTACGGGTGATGAAACTGACAGGTTCTGAGCAAGATCCTTTCACGGAATTGTACATAGCATGTATTCTGAAAAATGGAACCAAGTTTAAGAAACACACTTGTTATTGTTTATTTAATTGGGTAAGTTGCATGACATTATTTTTAATTTTATTAGATTTACAACCCACCTCTCTTCCCTGGTCAAGGGGAACTCGGTTACTCAATCCATCAAAAGTAGCTTGAAAATTCTCATCTTAATCTGCCTCCAAATATGAGACATGGGTGAGACTTAGAACAAATCCATTCATTTACAAATTTCTCCCATCTGGAGGTTATAGTTTAATCATTCATTCTCTGTACATGTCCCTAATCAAAGCCCTAAATTATCCAGGGGCAAAATTTTTAATTGGACTGAATTTCATGGAAAGGGGCTAGACAGGAAAAGAACTGGATAACCAGGTCATTGTATTGTAGGAAAGCAGGATAGAAATGTTTTAAATAAATGAAATAAAGATGTCAGGCTAGGTCAGATTAAAAAAAAACCAGTATTATGCCAACGGATTGAAAGGAAGAAGAACTATATTGTGCTGATATTGGTAGGAAAGGCTTGTGGCACCACTGGGAAAAAAAAGATACCAGCTCCAATGCTTAAGGGTTATTACTCAGTTTCCAAAACAGAATCTTCCAGAGTACATAAAATTAACTGCATTCAAGTCTAGACAAATGCCTTGCCAACTCCGAGTCCAGCTAAATTTAGTTTTATTTTTCAAATGGCGATGCCCCTATCCTGATCTAACCTCACGGTTGAGCTGAAAACGTCTGAGGGTCTTTCTCTGTTCCTGTGCTTTTGAAGGGTTCTCCCACTACCTCTCTGGATCTCTCTTATGAGAACCTGAATGATGAATCAGAAATGATCAGGAGAAACAAGAATTGTGGCATTCTTTAATGTTTAAAAATAAGGCTTGCAACGGGACTCCAAATGCCTTGCAGTTTTCATACAACCCTCTGAGAGCTGTATGCCACGTAATTTCATTTTAATGCATGCCGATTAGTGTACGTTCAAAGTGACAATAAAGTTAGTCTAAGTCTAACCATATGAAGGTTAATAGTTCAAAAATAGCACTGAGCATTGAAAATGTAGAAGACTGTCCTTTATGGGGCACATTGGAAAGTTATTACTTATTTCCACTAAATCCGTGGTATTTACTTGGGTCAAAATATAGTAACAAGGCCTTTCATTTCTGGTACTGATAGCAGCTAGCCTTTGGATTTGTAGATTAGATTTTTATGATGAGCCTCTTACATATTTAATCTTATGGAAGAATTCTATGTTAAAATAGATGACAATATGTTATGGGTGGAATCTAGAATAATTACTTTAAACCAATTGCTCTGTAATTGTTATTTGAAGGCTCTTTCTTCATCTCATATATAATGTTGTTTGCCTAATTAACAGTAGCAATAAAATCAGCTCAAGTGTCCTGTCTTGACAACTCAATGTGGACCAGGTGTCTTAGCTGTTTTTATTACTGAATGAATTCATTTTTGAAACCAAACCTACGTTCTATTTGTATCAGACATTAAATGTTTTAAAGGTTGAAATCATTTCACACCTATGGTTGCAAATTTTAAAGAACGTTAAAGAACGTTCAGTTTTAAGACTGAAATAATTTTATTAAAAGGTTCTATTTCAAGTTCATTGGATAAAATAAGATATATATTTGAAATAATGGATGTCAGATTTTCTCTGATGCTTATGTAAAAAAATGTGAGGGGTCTGATTTTCTCTTCTGATTTATCTTGTGATATTGTTGAATACGTGACAGGTAGGTGAAATGTTTATAGATGATTTGCCATGTTCTCCTCGTTGCTTTTGTTGAGTTTTATTATCTTTGTCTTAGTTTTTATTTCTAATTGATTCTTTTTGTTTGTTGTTAATTGGCGGTTTTGTACTTTTCGTATAAAAGAAATAAAATAAAACAAAACAAAATTATAATAATACCATACATGTTTGTAATAACATACATCTCACCCAGCAGTTTCATGTAGATATTAAATAGGAGGGGTGAGAGAACCAAACCGCACAATGACAGTATGTGTGATGTATGATTGTGATTGAGAGCTGTTTTTACTGTTATTGCATTGTTTTAAGATGTTTTATAACTTGTATTTTTACTTATGTTGTAAGCTGCCTCGAGTTCCCCTTGACTGGGGAAGAGAGGCGAGGTATAAATGCAATAAAATGTAATAAAATGTAATAAAATAAAATAAAATAAATGAATAAATAAGCTGAGAATTTTTGGCGCCACAAATGTACCCCCTCCCAAAAAATTGGTTCAGCTTACTATACATTGGTGTATATTTGCAGATATAGGTGGAACCCCTGATGACGACCATAATCTGTTCTGAGAATTTGGTCATCACCCAATTACAGTGTCAGCAGCTGCGCATGTGCAGGAAAAAAAACAAAATGGTGCCGCACGGAAGGGGAAATTGCCACACCACAGCTGCTTGGTCGCCGCCCGAGCATCCGTTCGTGACCAGAGGTAAAATATTTTGTTCGTCACCCGATTTTGTTCGTCACACTTCTGTTCACGACCAGAGGTTCCACTGTAATAAGCATATCTGCAGATAGCGGTTTAATGGTTTCCCCTGCTCAGTCATGACCGAATCAAAGGGGGCAATGCTCATCTCCAATTCCCACATTGTCTAACAGAGGCTTCCATCATCAAGCATTTACTATGAAAGTACAGAACACAGTAATCTTTATTTATCTTTAAGTAATCTTAAGTAATCAGTAATCTTTATTTATCGTACTTGCATGCTTTTGAACTGCTAGATTGGCAAGAGCTAGGGCAAGAACAGGAACTCGCCCTGTCATGTGGTGCTCGGGCCTCAAACCTTGGGCAGTCAGCTTCCCAGTGTCTTAACAGCTAAGCCATCATGCTACCCATCTGCAGATAAACCGGTCCTTAAATTTTTAAGCATAATACTGTGGATTATTTGTGGGTGCGCCAATTGTGAAAATGTAAATGTATGAACATTTTGTATACACGTGACACATTTATAATTTGGTCCCAAACTTCAGGGTCAGCTTATCCATATAAATGGATGGATTTATATATGGCTGTATATGATAAATAGAATTGATAGTGCTAGAATTGGAAGCTTTGTGTATTCTGAGGTTGATTGGCGCTTTGGGTACAGAAACAGAAACCTATGAATTAGACCTACTTTCACACCTCCTTAATATGGGTGGGATACTGATTTACTTTATCAGGATGGTCCTAAAGATCAGTAGGAATATATATGTATTAGGTATTATGATTGGATTAGTATTTGCAAACAAGACCTAGAAATGTTAAGATTCTCCTGCAAAAGAATAATATAAAACTCAAATCTTCCAGTAACAACACTTTACAGAAGTTATCCAAAACTCTCCATAGCTTAGAATATTTGAGAGAGAAAAAATCCTCCTTGGACTATGGTCACTGGACTGAATTTTCCCCAGTGTCAGTGCAGGTGAAATAAATAAATGTCAATGCTTATCTAGATATCATATAGAAAATTGAAAATTGATATCACCTTGGGAAGAAATAGGGCACCTAATTCCAGAAGGATGTTACTTATGATAGATGTGAATGGCCTGCTTAGTTGCATTGGAACAAAAGATAAAGGTGCATTTCCCAGAACAGTTTATCCCTGTCAAACAACATCCAATTTTTAATAACTGCAATCTAGACCTAAAATATAATCTGATCTTTGTGCACTTTAATGGTTTGCCTTGATGCAAACTTCATTTCATAATTTAGGATAATAATAAAATTATTTTATCTGCTGGTTACCTTCATAAAAAAAAAAACCAAAAGAACTTCAGCAGATGGCAGCATTTGGCTGGTCTCACAAATTAAGCTGGACTGTCCTTGGGTTAGTATTTGGATGGGAGCCCACTTTCTTTTATTATATCTAACAACCACCTTTATAAATGATATGGGAATACGAAATGAAATAAGATATGAAACAAAATATAAATAAAAATAAAGCAGCAATCTTTCTCAGAAGGAAGAACAGGCGTTGAAATAATCTTTGTTAAGGTGGAGGGCTAATGTAAATTTCTTTTTATAATTCAAGAACATATTCCTGGGTTTGGATGACTATTTGCAGTCGGAAGGGTTTCTGATTATAAAAAGAAAGTCAGAAATCTGTTCCTCCGTCTGGCATTATATTCAGAGTAGTCAACAGGAATCAATGGGGCTAAGATGCTTACAAATTTAGGTCCTCTTAATTTAACTGAGTCTAAGTCTAGATGTAGATCTGGACAAAACTCAACAGCACTTTTTCGTGCGGCTATTGATAAAAATAGGATCGCCAACATGATCTCCAACATCCGATGATGGATATAGCACAAGAAGAAGAAGTCTAGATCCATCCCACAATTCTAAGCCTCTCTGATTATTCACTCTGGCATGTTTATCTATAATGAATGTTCCATAGCAGACTTTCTATTTCTTTCTTTCAGCCTCCTGAAATGGCTGGCATGATTAAGCCACTATTCAAATGTGAAAAGCTGAATTTATTTCCTGGTCATAGATACAAAATGTCGCTCTTGTTCAGTGTCTTACAAAGAGAAACTGAATGATTGCTTCTGTTTTTAGAAAGCCAACTAGTAAAACTGATTCTAATGACTTTTATTTCCCAGTAATGCGGACAAACTCTTCCTGTTTGTCAAGCATGACTATCCTTCCGGCATGCTTAGATGCAAAAGCATTCAGGGCGCAGAGAGGAAGCTCCCTTTTCTTTAAGTGGGGAAGAAAATCTTTAAAAAGCCTGAAAAGTTATCCAGACCTTTAAAGGCATTTCCTTTGAGATTGCAGAGTTGGGGAAGATGGAAAGTTAAGTTAATAGAAAAACATTGATAAATTAATATGTTATAAATTTATAATTTATTTTCTTGTACTGTAATGCATCTGAGAATGCTATAAAGACCCATTCTAAAAATTTAACCTGGGATTTAGGAATCATCAGCAATGAAAAAATGGACAAGTGACAAAGAGAATCACTTGTCCTTGCCCAATGTAATTTTTAAAAGGACATCGCATTTTCACAGCCTTAATTTACCAAATTTACTACCATGTTTCAAAAAGTTATATGCTCTGTTAAGCCTTGTGAATGTTGACAAGCCTAGAAAATTTTGTGAACAGCTAAAAACAGCTTCATGGCACACGGTTGAAAACTGATCGTCAGTTTGGGACATTTGTCAGCATTCACTTGGCTAAATCCCCAAAGTGAAAAAATTGCTTATTTTAAAACATTCATGGCATTGTTACTGTTGTCAGAATTTGTCAAAACCCATCAGTTTCGGAATGTCTATTACGATATTTAGAATGGAATGGATTAAATTATGCAGTCTCACCTGACATGATATTCTGTTGCAGGCCTAAGATCTTTCAGTTTGTATTCCAATTCTTCTCCACTGGAAAAGAGACAGAGTTGTAACAAACAAAACAAGACAAAAAGCGTGGTACTGAATTATTCAGCAAATATGCCCTATATATTAAGATCCTATCCAATATATTCCAATTATATACACGACCACAGTAATGAGAATCAATTTTGCAAAATACCAAAAGGAAAATATAACCCCAACAATATCTGATTGGGAACATGCAACTATGGGAAAATGAACAAATATTGGCAACAGAAGTTTAACCCTAACCCTAACCAAATTTAAACAAGAATTTGCATACATAGATCACATAGCATGGTAAATATAATTATTTTTGTTTCTAATAGACCTAAACGTTTATTAATATTGTAATAAACAGGTGCATAAAAGGAGGGAGTTACTGTAAATATTTAACAGATTCCCCCTCTTTTTTTTCACCTATTGGTATCTACTCATTGTCAAACTTGTTTGCTCTTTTTCACTTTTCAATATATACAAACAATATTAGGTAACAATACAGTGTTGATCTAGTGAACTTTTAAATCAGCAACACTGTATTGAAATAATGTACTATGTAATTTACCAAATCACAACAATTCGTTTAAGCAACTGTTCAAAATTACAATGGTACTGAAAAACTGACTTACGACCAAGTCCTTCCACTTACAACGGCTGCAGCATTCCCCATGGTCATGTGATCATAGTTTTGGGGCGCAGCACAATGGGCATGTATTTATAATGGTTGCATTGTAATCCCCAGTTTGTGACCTTCCTAGCCAAACAAGTGAAGTGAATAGAGTAGAGGTGTCCAAATTT
>JANHGC010004677.1:171019-181416 GCA_027560395.1 Boaedon fuliginosus | reverse complement strand
TGTTGTAAAGCTCTGATAAGCAGTATATAACATCTGAGTGCTATTGCTCTCCATGTTGTAAGCCGCTCAGAGTCCTTTGGGAATTGGGCGGCATAAAAATGTAATTAATAAATTAATAAATAGATAGATAGATAGATAGGTAGGTAGATAGATAGATAGATAGATAGATAGATAGATAGATAGATAGATAGATGGATCTTCAGTTGAATTAACTCAACTCCCATTTATACTTCTCTCCACCAACTTCTGACCATTTCAGCCAAGCTCTGCCTTCCCTGGACATTAAAGGAGAAGGCAACCCTGTGGCCCTTTTCCTGCTACTTCCAGCTCATTCCTAATTTTGGAAAGTCCTGTTTTAGTCCCCCTCCCTCCATTCTTGCTGTCTTTTTTAAAAACACCCCAAAGGCCACGATTATTTAAAGTTAACAATCACTGAAAGGTACCACAAATGTTAAGAGGATTTGGGCTTCCCTCTCTGGGGCCATTCCAATTAAATAAATGGGATTTCCCCCTATTTGTAGAGACGGGTTCACTTATTTATTTGTAGAAATTATTTGCTGCTCCTTACAGCCAAGTTAGGGTACAGTTAGGGTATGGTAAACATACAAGCTAAAGTAGAACGAAAAAGGAAAGGGAGAAATGAAAGAAAAAATGAAAATAGTGGAAGAAAACTAGGAAAACAAGACGTAAAGATATTAGGAATGGCTTCTTGTCTTCACGAGTTATAAGTACAATTATATTTTAAGCTCTATCTCTAAAGCTGCATTATGGCTCTCTTCTGTTTATAATCTCATCTGTCTAAATCATCCGACCCATAAATCATGTCCCTTTTTCTTTTTTTTATGCAAAGAACCCACCGGGGATGTCCAATCGCCAATAAAAGTAGATATGACCTTTTCTTTAATCAAACCAGTCCATCCAGCCATTTCATCTCGTGTATTCGCATCATAGACTGCACGTCACTGAGACTTGAGTTCACACAGAGTGACCTGCTGGGCACCATGCTTTGTGTACGCCGCAACTTGGCTAGGTTCACATCACACCCTAAGCCAACATCGACTAAGAAGCACGCAAGAGCACGTCACCAAAAAATTTGGGGAATGCGCGGAGCTAGACGGACTCACCGTGAGAATCCGAAACAAAGGGGACTCAAATATTTTATGAATGTTGGATGAAAGGGTACACTTGGTTGGAAAAGAAATAAAAGGAAGGTAAGAATAGGAAGAAATCTAACGTAGTGAATAATAGAAGATACAATTTAGATAGAGAATTATATAGGAATAGAGTGGTACTAAGATGTAGTAATGTTGAAACACTTGAACAGCAGACAATGATGTAAATAATAGTGTGTGTTGTATATATGTTATGTACTGTGTGTTTTTTAAATGTTTGCTTTTCTATTTGTTTTTGTTTAATCAGTAAAAACTACTATTAAAAACTATTTCTAAATTAATGTAAAACAAACTAATATGCATACAGCAGTCATATCTCTCCAGGTACATCTGAAGAATGTTTCTGTTAAGAGTGTGTAATAAGCTTTCCGACACTCATAGTTACAACTGAACACCTATGTCAACTTTGAGCTATTTGATTTACCCAGATCTGATTCACAAAGCTTGAGTACCAAACATGGGTACATCCTGGGTTACATTTGGATTAACAACCTGAGGCTGAAAGAATCCTACTGACTTTCATGACTGATAAGTCTTCATCCAATAGTAGTAGCTCTTGTTAGTGTATATTTCAAAATATAAACTACACCAGAAAGCCTCTTTGGTTGATTGATGCTTTACAATGGTAATAAAAACCTTAGGTGTTACTACACACTACAAAATAATTCTGAAGAATTATATTCACAGGGAGCTATTCAGATGTAATGACGACATTCAAAGAAGCATCTATATAACAACTTAAAGATATGAATGGTTCAATATATCAGAATTATGACCCTTCAGAGATACGCTCAGATATGCTGAAGATACCTGTTTGATGAGAGCTAGAGAAGAAACTTAAGGGAACTCTTGCTGAAGATCAAAGAACAGATAATGTCAACAGGCAATGACATTATTGTGGGAAGTAAGCAGAAACGAAGGTGACATTGTATCAAAACTTCATTTTCTATAATCACAAAAAGTCACAGGAATGGTTTTCATAGCCATGAAATAAATGGATGTCTAATATTTGACTTTGGTAGATCTAGATCAGAGGTCTCCAAATTTAAGACTTGTCGACTTCAACGCACAGAATTCCCTAGCCAGCATGGCTGGCTGAGGAATTCTAGGAGCTGAAGTTCACAAGTCTTAAAAGTTGCCAAGTTTGGAGACCTCTGATCTAGAAAAAATATTAAACTGCAGAGACAGAATCCTGACAACTTAAGTACATGTCAAAGTAATATTTATTCCAAGTGTAATATTATTATTATTATTTATTTAATTTATATCCCACCTCCCTTCACCCAATTTGGGGAACTCGAGGCGGCCAAAACAATACAATAAAATACAGTAGTCTAATACAATAAAATTAAAAAAACCCTCAATCATTCACACAATTACATATGTGGCAGGGGGACAGATGGTCAAGTCCATGCTTGCCGGCAAATATCTCTCTAGGTAATCAGAAAAACTGAACAATGAAAAATTGATTCCTCCTAATTGTGGTACATTACTAGAGAAGATTGTTGAGGAACCTTGGAGTGGAAGAACAAACCTCCCTACACTGCCTACGGTTGGTTGCTTCAACTCTTGGTTGGCTATATAAATAATCTAAATAAATAAATCTGTCCTAAATGAAATAAATGCAGAGTAGCTCAGTAGAAACATCATTAATGAAATTAGAATGACGATATTTTACACACATAATAGAAAGACATTGGAGAAGACCTTGAAGTTTGGGGAAAGGAAGGCAATTGAGAAAGACTGACATAAAACAAGATAGCTAGTTACTGTCACTGATGACATAACCGTATCTTTGTAAGAACTCAAGGGAATTATTACTGATGCAGAAAAGTGATGTTCATTGGGTTACAAAGAGTCAGAAGCAATTGAAAGACAGAACAACTGATACAGGAAAACTCAGTCAGTTCACAGTGTACAAGATACAAGCTAGGGATTTCAAATTCAAAATTTTGTCTTGTTGCTATTTATGGTATACTAACTCTTGATCCTACACAGAGATTCAACCATGTGCACAAACATTCATAAAGATCTGCATGCCTCATTTAAGTTGTATAAATAACGTAGTAAACCTCATAATGTGAATGCTCTCCTGGCATAAAAGAAACAATTCCAACTTAATTTTAAAATATTTGAAACTACTCTCTTGAGAAATGCAAGAGTTGAGTTAAAAACACACCAAATTGCCACTCATATGGATGCAGTGTTTGGCATCTGCATCTAGATAAAACTTTTTCTTTATGACTGTTGAGTCAAGGCTCCCAGTTTTACATATGTGAAGAGCTATCTCAGGAACACCACAAAACCCATTACCTCAGCACTTCAGATTAACCAAAGAATGTGGTTATATAAGCAAGAAACTTAAAAGTTTCCACTCAAAGCTCCAGCCTTGGATGTGAAAAGATACTTTCTAGAGGATCAAATGTAAATATAGTAAAATGCATCTAACATAGGGATTAGAATCCTGAACTAAAAAAATACATAAATCTAGGTAAAATGGGAAATGAAAACCACAGAGTAGCTTAAAAGTAAACTTCCTCAAACTGGTAACCTCTAGTGATCTTGGGATGCTAATTCCTGGAGTTCTTTTCTGGGAGTGGTACTCCCAAAACATTTAGAGGAAAATCTATTAGACGGAGACTTTGCTTTGAAGAAAATAGGCCAATTAGTTTCTCTTAGAACAGGGGTGTCAAACTCAGTTTCATTGAGGGCCGCATCAGGGAAGAGAAGAGAGAAGAGGAGGAATAATAGAGTTGGAAGAGACCTTGTTGGAGGTCTTCCAGGCCAACCCCTGCTTAGGCAGAAAACCCTATACCATTTCAGACAAATGGTTATCTAGTCTCTTCTTAAAAACTTGCAGTGTTGGAGCATTTACAAGTTCTGGAGGCAAGTTGTTCCACTGATTAATTGTCCGAACTGTCTTCACTATGGCAATCTCTATACCATAGTCACTTCACCTCTGGCCTACCTGAAAAGAATGGATGGTACTATAATATATGAAAAGCTATTGGGTTCTCAATACTAAAGAAACAAAATAAGAAGCCAATTATTTAGTTTGCCTTATTGAGTGGATGGATTTAAATCCAGCAGCCAACAACCATGTCCTTCAAGTTTGCATCACTTTCCAGAAATAATCACAATTCCACTATGATGGAAGTGGTTAGATATCCTATGACTATCTTCCTTTCTCTCTCTTTCTCTCTCTCTCTCTCTCTCTCTCCTGCTCCAGAATGAAGTCATGTCTTATTTCAGGAAATTCTGTCTGATTAATCACCCTCTCATTTTTAATTCCCAGCTCTTTTTTAAAAAAAATACTGTAACAAAGGTGGTATTTTTTTGCTATTTGGCACAGATCACAATATTTGCTTGCTCGTGTATCATTTTAACATGGTCATTAACTAATTCATTTATATTCTTTACTACTTTGAGCACTCTGCAGGAAACATCTAGAAATAGCTTATGATTAATACTGCCTCATGTCGTTTTCAATGTTACTCCAATCCAGCCTTTCTTAACCAAATAGGCTCTAGATTTCTTGGGCCAAAACTCCTGTCATCTCCAGCCAACATGGTCTATGGATGCTCTTTTGTATGTTTCTTCTTTCCCCAAAGTTTATTTTTTACATGAACATTCAAATGCCTCCCAGTGTTATGTTTAAATTTTGAAATTTATGCTGTCCTACTGTACCTAACTTATATTCTTTGGGGGTGGGGGGAAGTTTAGTATAAAATTCAGTTAAGGAAGCCTATGGATTTCTTTTATGGTTTTTGTCAGTATTTTTTTTTGTCATTAAAAAAACAACAGAATTTTATGATATGGAACACAGCCAAATACCCACTGCAGAGAATTTACCCTTCACAACCATAATAAGGATTTTCAACTACCTGTTCCGTTTGTCAAGCGTTGGATTTAAAACTTAAGCTCATGATCAACTAAACTTTCACAGAGCTCTTAAAAGTAAAGCTCCAAAGCCTGCACAAATCAAGCAGAACACTCAAACAAGATGTAATTTTCAATGCCATTCCATTTGATATGGACGCCCACTTCATTAGACTCTGGATGGTTTACAAAATACAAAAACC
Organism: Boaedon fuliginosus; assembly: GCA_027560395.1. Classification (NCBI taxonomy): domain Eukaryota; kingdom Metazoa; phylum Chordata; class Lepidosauria; order Squamata; family Lamprophiidae; genus Boaedon; species Boaedon fuliginosus. The sequence continues at coordinate 176,162 of JANHGC010004677.1, read as the reverse complement.
CATTTCAACAGTTAAATATAATATAGAATGTGGAATTTTCTACATGGCCTACCTTAAATAATCTAAGTAACATCCCGTTTAATTAAGTTGCTTCAAGAAAATTGTTCAGGAGCAGTTCTTAGTTTTAGATCATGTTAACAGAATAATAGAGTTGGAAGGGACCTTGGAGGTCTTCTAGTCCAACACCCTACTCATGCAGGAAACCCTATATCATTTCAGGGAAATGGTGACCCTATCTCTTCTTAAAAACCTCCAGTTTGGAGCACCCACAAGTTCTGGAAGCAAATTGTTACACAGATTAATTGTTCTAGCTGTCAGGAAATTTCTCCTTAGTTCTAGGTTGAGTTTCCATCAGTTTCTTCTATTTCTGCCTTCAGGTATTTGAGGAATAGCTTGACCTCCTCTTCTTTGTGGCAGTCCCTGAGGTATTGGAACACTGCTATCAGGTTAAACTATTCCTATTTATTTACTTGACTTTATGGCTACCTATGCTAAGAATCACAACTCTGAATAGCTCCCAGCAGCAACACTATGCAACAACTTCAAAAGGAGAAGTTGCGTCAGGAGCATCAAACTCATGTCATCACAGCAGAGTCATGTGACGTATCAGGACTTTCCCCCCTTTGTTGAACCGGGCATGCGCGTGACCAACATATGACGCATATGGCGCATGGGCCATGTGTTTGACAGCCCTGCCTTACTCATTCTACTCTGATGCAGTCTATAACCCCCACCCTACAAGCTCCAAAGGGGAACAACCATATTCTTTATAGCCTTCCAGAAGATTAAGAGGGTGGGGTCTTCTGGGTCCCAGGATCTTCTGTGTCAGCCCCTTGCTACATACTGATTGTTATAACAAGGGCCTTCAAACTTGGCAAGTTTAAGACTTGTGGACTTCAACTCCCAAAATTCCTGAGCTAACATGACTGGAGGAGGAATTCTGGAAGTTGAAGTCCACAAGTCTAAAAGCTGTCAAGTTTAAAGACCCCTGGTTTATAACCAATGAAGTCACTATTGATAATGCTTTTAGCATGGCTAAGCTCCTACACTAAGCCACTAAGTTAATTTCCCTTTAGTGAGGTCATTTGTTCTTCTTTCCTATTCTGATGTCAGTATTATGATGCACATCGCAAATGATTTGTTTGAAAATGCACAAAAAAAAATCCTCAAGGGTGTATGTGGATACCTGGAAAGGCAGCACAAGTGATCTGAATGTGGATTTTTTAATGAAAACTGACATCTCTTGGGTCTTGATAATAAGGCAGATGCAATGTGATGAATAAGAAGCAACCCTCCACCACAAATTATTTAATGGGCTGTGGTAGCCTATAATATTAAGCAGCTTTCAATGTGCTGATAAATTTAGTCTCCAAGTGTGGATTTTTTATGTGACCCGTGCACAAGCAAGCAATCAGTGGGATGAGCAGAATCACAAGTTTGCTGATATATAGTAATCTCTCTCTCTATATATATAATTTGATGTATGTATGTGTGTGTGTGTGTGTGTTCCAGCATAACTCTGGAATGGCTCGAGCAATTTCAACCAACTTGGTAAACAGATGACTTATTCTCTGGGAACAAATACTGTGGGGGTAAGACACCCTTAACACCCCTTAACACAGGGGTCTCTGTGCCTTAAAAATAGTGGAGATGCCATGGTGATGGCTTCACCGTACTCCACAAGGGGCTCCCTCTCATTTGCGACGCTGCGTGAAAGAGCAGCGTGAGGCCCGACTAAAGAATAAGAGACATAGAGCTACTAAATCTAGAGCTTCACAGACAGTACAACAGTGTGAGACCCGACTACAGAATTTTCCTCTCTAAGACAGCATTGGGATAAATAAATACCCGGGCGATGCGGGGTTAGCAGCTAGTAAAATATACAAATGCTTCAGAGCAGAGGCTTTTAATTATTCTATCACATGCAAGGGCCAGACAAAACATATGGGACTCAAAATGTGCTCAAATCCAGTTACAGGTAATCTTCAACTTACAACCATTCATCCAAAAAAGATATCGGACGGATGGGATCGGGGGGCCTACAAATTTAAATAAATAAATAAAAGACAAGAAAGTCCAGTTGCCTCCTGAAAAAAGTACCTTTGGGGTTGGCAATAAAGACAAACTCTAATTAGCAGTACAGAATACTGGGTAACAGATTGTCATCATACTGGGCGACAGATTGTCATTGCGCATAACTGGCAGACATGAATCTTGAAGATATGTAGCGCATGTGTAAGACCACAAATATGATAGCTGGGCTCATCACTTTTTTAAAGATGTATGTTGGCTGGCTTGGTGAGACAATACATCACTTGAAAATACTGACAGCTCGCACCTAGTTAATCTAAGTAATAGATTAATCTAATAAAATGCTCTGATAAAATACCATGTTTCCTGGCCTTTTAAAGGATGTTTGGAGTTAAAGTTACTATCCTAGCCAAACAATTAAAAGTCACCTCTGCTGCTTATCTTCTTTCCCTACCTTGTGGTCTATCTCTTGAACACATTAAATCATGGAAAGCTACCAGCAAAGATTATTTCGTAGACTTTTCAAGCACTGAGAGTAAGCTTTAGTCCCCGAACAATTTATCAGCTAGGCTACAATGTGTAAATCACATCTGTCTAGACTATAAGACAAGGGACAAATATCTGTCTAAAATAGCGAATACTGTTAAAGAAATCACTTCACCTACTGAAGGGGAAAAATCCATGGAGTATGTTAAAATCAGCTCTATCAAATTAATTCATCATCAGCCAGCAGCCAAAACATTTCAGACTAAGATGTCACTCAGTACACTCAATGATGATGGAATAAAGTTGACGCTGAACCCGATATTTTGAATTACATTTTCAAAGAGTGAGAGGAAAGGCCTTAGAATTCGTGTGAATTTCCACTATCACAACATTAAGGCACCTATCAAATATTCATCAGTTACGTAATGTCTGCTTTTAATGTTTGTATTCCCAACAGATATGTATGGTATGCACTTCATTTCTAACCTGCTGAATAAACTAGCTTTATGTCATTGCAAGTCATATGTGCATTGCTTCCCTTTCATTTCCTCTATCAGCCTTAGATTACTACAGACTAAACTAGGGGGAGAAAGCTTGTTCTACATCCAGGAAAAAATAAGATAATCAAGTACATAGGACAACTTGTATGTCCCTGTGATCTCTCTCTCTGTGTGTCTCTCTCTCTGTCTCTGTCTCTCCCTCCCTCCTGCTCTCTCTCTCTCTATAAGATATGTACAGGTAGTTCTTGACTTAGTTACAACCAGGGGTGGGTTCCTCCCAGTTGGCTGGTTATGCGCTTCGTGGGCGTGCTTGGCGAATGCCAGTCAAATGTGCACTGCGCGCGATTGACTTACAAATCTTTGTGGTGTTCTGCAAGCACTCTGACACAACAGCTACGTGGTGGATAGTTGCGGCTATCTGAATTCTGAACTATTTATTTTATTTATTTTATTTTATTAGATTTATACCCCGCCTCATTTCCCCGGTCAGGGAATGAATTCTGAACCTGTGGTGAAGATCTCTGCAGCAGCCTCCTTTAATCTCATGAGTTCTACAGCAACCTTCTTTGGCTTCCATAATCCTAAACCAGTACAGCCAATGGGAGAGGGCCTTCTAAAGAACATTAGCAAACCACAGCAAAGCAATAATATGTAAGATTAATGGACACCAAGGAATAAATGGGCAAGCAACATTATTTGTCCAGGTTTGAGCTATCTGCAGGTCCTTGTGCCAAGCAATACTGCAAACATGGAATCAAATTAGAAATTAGATACTACCTAAATTTTATTCATGGATGAATAAAATTTAGGTAGTGTCTAATTTCTATATTTACCAACTTCCTTCCATCTGTTCCATCTTATACCCAATTGCTAGGGCAAAACTAAACAATGATCCACAGCATATACAGACATGATCCACAGATCCAGAGTAGATTTCATGCAGAAGACTTCAGGTTTATCAACTGCAGCCTTCTCAAATAGGATTGGGAGGGTCTGGGATCTAAAAAAAAGAGAGAAATGCCACAAGAAATTTCATGAGACTTTTACCATTAAGTTTCTCCAAAAGCACCCCCAGATCTCTCTAATCACATGCCATCAGCAGGATTGAAGATCCGAATTAATCTATTGTGCTTATAGGAGAAAGGGCAACGAAATTACTATTTCTCTACAAGAATTTCTTTTTACCACCCTTCCTCCCTGTGGCTTACCACCCCAATGACCTTCACAGTTTCCTCCCTCCCACATGGCTGCCCAGCCTGGCCCTTTATGAAAAAGTAGAAGAAAAAAATGCGAAAGGCATCCGTTCAGCTGCAGTGTCTTAAAATGTCCCGTTCCAGATCCTCCTGGACAAGGCTAGAACATGGAACTAGTTGGACTTGAAGTCAGCTTCTGCCTTATGTCTGGGGAGGCAGGTATAACCAGGGGTGGGCTGCTGGGGGTTCACAGAGGTCCGGGAGAACCTCTTGCTAAAAGTCTGTCCGGTTCAGACAACCCCCAAATCCCACTCTTGCCTGGCCCCAACCGCCCTGCTCATCCCCTCCCCTTCCACCCCTCCCAGAAGTCTCCACACGGCCCATTTTAGATCCCAGGTATGTGCAGGGCCTGCGTGGAGACTTTGGGAGGGCGAAAAATGGGCCTCCCAGAAGTTCAAGAAGTCCAGGAATGGGCCTGTTTCTGGCTTCCGGAGGGCCTCTGGAGCCCAGGGAAGGCCGTTTTCACCCTCCCAGAGATTCCAAGAAAGTCTCTGGAGCCCGGGGAGAGTGAAAATGGTCCCCATGCCATGGTGCACGAGGCTGACTAGGCCATGCCCACCATGGCCATGCCCACCCAGCAACCTGGCAGAGAACCCCTTGCTAAAATTTTTGCAATCCACCCCTGGTCAATTTTACTATGGGAATATAATGCATAGTAAATAGTCATCAGTTTTCTGCTTGTTTGTTTTTTTTCAGTCCAAATTAACCATCTCAGCTTGTTTGCACTTAATAATTCTAGCAATAAGTGGCACACGTGGGTAGGACACGAAACGGGGTGAGTTTCCATCACATGCTCCAGCTTCTATGTATATAAGAACCAAATGTTGCAAAAGAACCAGAAGCCAGATTTTAAGATTTGATATTGGCAGTACT
>JANHGC010004677.1:151581-162427 GCA_027560395.1 Boaedon fuliginosus | reverse complement strand
GCTGCATTCTGAACCAGTTGAAGTCTCCGAGTGTTCTTCAAGGGCAGCCCCATGTAGAGTGCATTACAGTAGTCCAAGCGAGAGGTGACAAGGGCATGAGTGAATGTAAGAAGAGCCTCACAGTCCATGAAGGGGCGCAATTGGTGCAGCAGGTGAACTTGCACATAGGTACCCCTGGCCACAGCTGAAAGATGGTGATCCAATTGAAGCTGCAGATCAAGGAGTACCCTCAAATTGAGCACCCATTCTGAGGGGAGCAATTTATCTCCCACCAGCATAAGAAATGGTTCATCAACTGGACCCCGGTGGGGGGGCAATACCCACAGCCACTTGGTCTTGTCAGGGTTGAGTCTGAGTCTATTGGTCCCCATCCAGACCTTTACATCCTCCAGACACTGGGACATCACCTCAGCAGCATCGCTAATTCGATCAGGGGCAGAGATGTATAACTGGGTATCATCAGCGTATTGATGATACCCTACCCCATGTCGTCGGATGATCTCACCCAGCGCTTTCATGTATAATGAGTTGTTTTGTTGTTCCTGTATGTTCTACTTTTTAGTGTGTCCATATTGTCCATAGTGTGATGTCCATATTGTTGAAAAGCAATTATTATTTGCCAATTTTCACTATTAACATTCAAGAGAAGTTAAAGTTGGATGCAATTTTATACATTTTAAAGTGGGTTGAAAACCATCCTTATAAAGCAACACTGTTTCTCAGACTGCCAGAGAAATAGCCTTAGAGAACTTTAGTAATTAATGTGTGAGACTAATCTGTGAATTCATGTGACAAAAATGAATTTTTAAAATTGTTGCCTTGTCTGAAAATTAAGAGGCTGATGAATGAGTTTGTAAACTGACATATGCCCTAAATTGTATCCTTCTACATCTTTGTTCACCTATACTAATAATCATTCTGGCAACCTTTTAAGAATAGCACAATTTGAAACCTCTCAAAAGGCCACATGTTTGCTTGAATGGGCTCCCTATCCCCAGTCTCTTTGTGCTTCCCCTTGCAGCTACAGTATTCTACTACACCAGTGGAATAAAGCTGAACATGGTCTCTAGGTGATTTGGGGGCGGGGGTGGTGGTTGCAGATTGCCTGGAAGGAGCATGAAGGCAGCACATTTTTTCCTCAAGAAAATCCTGTGTCACTCTGAGGCATTTCAAAAATGGATTTAAAGGCATCTGATCTTGTCATCCTATACATGTTTAGCTTAAATTAAGCTCATTTATGCTTGTTTGGATTTACTTTTAGGAAGGTAATTCTTAAATAGGTGGTATGCAGGATTAAACTGTATGACATTACTCTTTAATGTGACTGAAAACATTTACTTCTGGAATGTCCTTACTGTTGTACTATAGATGTTTTGTGATGAACAATGAATAAGGATGATTTCACCCCCTCTGGTTATTTTATACCTGTCTTTACATGTTTTTTTTCATGTTTTATTCATCCATAGAAGCTACATTTTAAACTAATGTAATGGGCCTTCCCAAGGTGATGTTTTCCTGAGTTTCCACCAATTTAATGCTGGTTGAGCATTATGTTATTTTAATCCAACACATTGTGAAGCACCTGGTTTGTGAAATCCAGCCTAGGATATTTAAATTGTACTGGGATGTTAGGGAGTTCAATATACCTGTTTGTTTTTAATGGAATTATTATTTTTTCTTCCATTGCATTATTCTCATTGGCTATGAGGGTGTTTTAGCATTCTTTTTGTATGGATTGTTTGTTGCCCAGAGTTACAGGTGTCTACAGGTAGTCCTTGATTTACGATCACAATTGAAACCAAAGTTTCTGTTGCTAAGTGAGACATTTGTTAAGTGAGTTTTGTCCCATTTTACGATCTTTCTTCCCATAGTTGTTAAGTGAACTATTGCAGTTCTTAAATTAGCAGTGTGGTGTTCAGTGACTCGGGCTTCCCCATTGACTTTGCTTGTCAGAAAGTTGCAAAATATGCATTGGATTTATTTTGAATTTCAAGATGTAACAAAGACACCTTTTTTTTTATGTGCCTAAACTGATATTAAATACAACCGATTCCTCAGAATTTTGGATTATACGTAGTTCTCAAATTACAACAGTTCATTTAATGACCGTTCGAGGTTGCAACGGCACTGAAAAAAGTAACTTATGATCCTTTTTCACACTCATGACCTTTGTAGCAGCTCCACGAACATGTGATCCAAATTTCAGATCCTTGGCAACTGGTTCATAACTTACGAACTTTTGCAACTTTTTGATAAGCAAAATCAACGGGGAAGCTATATTCACTTAGCAATTGTGTTACTAACAACAACTGCCATGATTCATTCAACAACTGTAGCAAGAAAGGTCATAAAATGGGGCAAAGCTCACTCAACAAAAGAAAGTCTCATTAACAACAGAAATTTTGAGCTGAATTCTGGTCAAACGTTCGCGGGTGACCTGTACAATTCTCGGAATTTTTATTTTATCGTCTGCTGAGTGAGATACTGTATTTGAAAGTTGCATATTTTCCCATAAATCTACAACTTGCGTCTTTGTACTTGACGGGCTCTGCGATTATCTGATATTCCTAAAATACGGGAAGCTCTTTTAATATCCCTATGAACTTGGCCTGACGCCTTGTTTTCTGGCTTTTACTCTAAAATGGACAAAAAATGATTGGCAATCAAATAAGGGGAAAACAGTGGCCTTCTTCCAATAAATTGAAGATTATTTACCAACCTAGTGCTCCACAGAACAGATTAGCTTCTCCCCCAAAAGTATTTATGGGAGGCAACTATTTTTTAAAAAGAATATAATCAGCTTCCTCCAATGAAATATAGGTATTTTGGAAACCACAGGCGTTAATTGAATGTCTGGTATTCCAAGGCCAATGTAGCTCGGAGGCATTTTCTTCTAAGAAAGTCTTCAATCTTTGTGTGTTTCTTTGTTAATCAGTATGTCTTCTGCAAACATTTCATAGAGGGCTCCAAGCCACTTACTCTATTTTGAGCTAAAAACCACACAGAAAAAGACATTAAATTTGTTTTCTAAGGAAGCCAACTGAATTTTCATTCTTCATATAGGAAACTAAAAGCAATTATTACTCACTAACACCAGTGGACCAGATATCTTAAATACAAGGAATGGTCAATTCAGTTGGCTATCTTCTGCAGGTAGTCTCCGACTTAGAACAGTTTGCTTAGTGACTATTCGAAGTTACAGCGGCCCTGAAAAAAAGGGACTTATGACCACTTTTGACACTTAATGACCATTGCAGCACCCCCGTGGTCATGTAATTTACATTCAGATTCTTGACAAATGACTCATATTTAGGACGGTTGGAGGGTCCCAGGGTCACGTGATCCCCTTTTGCACCCTTCTCTGGGGAAACCAGATTCCCTTAACAAAGGTGTTAATAATTTAACAACTGAACAAATGCGGCAAGAAAAGCCCTAAAATGGGGCAAATTTCACTGAACAATTTTTTTCACTTAGCAACACAAATTTTGGGCATTAGTTGAGGACTACCTGTATTTAGAAATCAGCACCAATGAAGAATGCTCAAGCAGCAAGACTACGATGCTTGAAAATAAAACCAGTACAGTTTTATGAGGTTTTCTTATTGTTTGTTTATTACTACAGCTTAGCCCACAGGAGGAAAAAAAAGGAATGGAGCCACTAAATCATGACTGGGATTGCTTTTTTTAAAAGAAAAATTCAAAATCAAATCAACTGGTGATACTATGTGGGAAGGAAGTCTCACTTTCTCGAAAAGCCCTTCACCAGTATAAGAGTTCTGGCATGGCCCCATTACATCTCTAGCTTCCTCCCTACTGGCAGACAAGTAGGAACAGAAGTGGCTTGATCCTGCAGCCAGTAAGTGTTGGGTAGGTTTCTTCATTCTTCATTCTGAGCAATGAGTTTGGTCCCCAACCTTTTTGGATCCGTGGACCAGCAGTGTTGGTGGCGGGAGGGGTTCCCCACATGCAACTTAATGCTGCACATGTGCAACTAAACCTTTATGCACTCACCCGCTGCTTGTGTGGTCCGGTTCCTACGGCTGCAGACTGCTAGCAGTCCAGGGCCTGGGGGTTGGGGGTGGGACCCTTACTGTAATGGATGGGGTTTTTTTTTAACAATTCTTTCTTTTATTTGGATAATTAGGCATGCAAAATTAGTAAACTGGCTGGATTATATGTTTCCACAACATAATTAACTATAGGAATGTAGCTATACTCTCAAGACTGGTGGCAGAGGGGTTAAAATGGAGTATTGCAGACTAATTCTGTCCACAGTCAGAAGTTCAATCCTAACCAGCTCAAAGTTGACTCAGCCTTCCATCCTTCCTAGACCAGTAAAATAAGAACCCAGATTGTTGGGGGCAATATACTGACATTTGTAAACCACTCTGAGAGAGCTATAAAGCTCTATGAAGTGGTATATAAATCTAAGTGCTATTGCTGCTTTAAACCTGGGAATGATCAAACCTCTAAACCTGCAAATGTTCTAATCTCTTCTGTTCAATCCTGTCTGATTTTCAGAGGCTACCTGTATATGTCCCTGCAGTATTCATGGCAAGGTTTTTCAGAAGTAGTTTGAGAGAGAGAAAGTGACTGCCCCAAAAACCACTCAACTGGCTTTGTGTCTAAGGTACGACTAAAACTCACGGTCTCCTGGTTTCTAGCCTGATGCCTTAGGCACTACACCAAACTGGTTCTTTTAAAAAAATATTAAAAAGTAAAAATAAAAGTCTCTTTAACAAGCAGGGTGATACATGACTGAGTCAGTTAACTCCCATCTAATGAATTCATTCGTTGACCAGTTTTACACAGCCAATGTTGAAATAATTGTCCAAATGAAATAGTACTCAAATTTCAGGATACAATGTCTATCTAGAAATGTGACATACATGTTTGTTCCACATATATGTAGGTTGGCTGGCCATTTTAAAAAAATTGGGTATTTTTTTTTTCATAAATCTGGGGAAATGTTGCTGTTTTATCAATTATCTGCATTTGGGAAATTAAAGCATCGACTATAATGACAGGGAGAACACTTAGCTATTTCTTCAAGCTGTTGCTGTTGCATTCAAGATAGGAATTAATAGAAAACAGAGACACTAGATGTCATGAAAGAAGTAGCAGAACATGTTAAATAATTGTTACAAGATATGTATTAAGTATATTTTCCCTCAATGATTAGAATTTCTCACATTAAACCAAGTTAGGTCATTGCCAGTTCACCTTCACCCTCTTTAGATGATCTATAACTTCCAGCTAGAGTCCAAATTCACAAGCTGAAAAGTAATTCCCAAAACCAGTTTAATTTATTTTTTATTTATTTATTTTAACATCGTTTATAGACTGCCCGATTCCCAGAGGAAATAAAATAAAACAATAAAAACAATACAAAAATAATTCATTATATATTAAAATAAATTAAAACCATTAAAACACTATTCGGGATGTTAACCCATCCCAGCCTGCTGAAAGAGCCGTGTTTTGAGGGCTCGACGGAAGGTTAAAAGGTCAGGGACGATCCGGACCCCGGGGAAAGTTCATTCCAGAGGGCTGGGGCACCTACAGAGAAGGGTCTCCTCCACGAGATCACCAATCGACATTGTCTAGCCGATGGTACCCGGAGGAGGCCAACTCTGTGGGTCCTCACAGGGCGCTGGGAGGCAAATGGTGGTAGAAGGCGCTCTCGTAGATAACCCGATCCTATACCATGTACTGCTTTAAAGGTCATAATCAGCACCTTGAATTGCACCCGGAAGCTCACTGGGAGCCAGTGCAGCTTGCCCAAGAGTGGTGTGGTATGAGTGTAATAATTAGTTTCAGTGAGTGGTAATTCAGTCACTAGCGGGCCAGTGGGACTTCGATATCAACAATTCTTGGTTAGATGCCCAAAAAGTTTCTCTCCTCACCATCACCCCTACACATACACACCTAAAAGTTTGGCAGCTTTCAAAGGAGACTTAAATAGCAACAGAGTTCTGGGTGGCTTTTTTATTCATATGGTATTTCCCCCCCCTAAACAATCATTTAACTAAAATGAGCTGTTTCAGAGGAATGTTTCCTTCCTAAATGGCAACTTAATATAGTGTTTTCAGTGGTATTTAAAGCACCAGTTTTCAGTAATGAGCCTTGAGGGTTGTCTGTTTTGTCTCCAAATGAGTGAAGGTAGGTAATAAATGTCTGAAAACAATAAAGAAAAATAGCAGAATGGCCTCTTCCTTTCTCCTTTCCCCTTCCTTTCCCTCCCTTTCCTTCTCTCCCCTTCCCCTTCCCTCTATCTCATTAGGGTGAACTTTAGAAGGTATCAATTCTAGTTTCATTACTCTCTATTTGGGGAAAAAATGTAATACCACAAAACTACTTTCCTACATTAAAAATGTTCTATATTTCTACTTTAAAACATTACATTCAGGACACTGGAAATTATGCAAGTTGTACTAAGAACAAAAGTAGCTGGACATGGTTTTTAAAAAAACTTTACTACACTTCAAATTAATGTAAATACAATGGCTCTTTCTGGTTGGGTTACACAAAAATATTTGATGACTATTTAAAGAAGTATTGGCTAATAAAACTAAAACAGTAGCTGAATTCAATAATTTACCAGCCTTATTCATCACTTGGTTTCTCATTGATTCAGCCAAATACCTTCAGGAATACAATGTCAGATGAGAAAAGCAATATACGTTTGTTATTCAAGTGCCTCACTCATCTACAACCCTCTACAACTGGTAGCTCTATTTTTCGCTAAAGCACCAATTCTATCTGAGTGTTTCGGGAGCAGCATTTAGATTGCAAGTGGATCTATTGGCAAAGAACTAGATGATAAAATTGCCTCCACATAATTGCACAGAATAACAAAAACATTCAAGTGCAGGAAGAAAGATATTGCTCTGTTGCCAGATAGACTTTGGTCATTAGATGTCCCAGTATGGGAAGACTGAACGTTTTAGATTACTGGAATTCAGCAAGGAAAGAGGACAAGAGCAGAGTTGGAAGGGACCTTGAAGGTCTTCTAGTCCAACTCCCTGTTTAGGTAGAAAACCCTGCACCATTTCAGAACGTGTAAGGTACGAAGCATATTGGAGTACGAGTCATATAAAAAAACAATAGCACAGATAAACAAAAATGCCCAATATAGCAGAAGACAAATATTATTTTTTTCAACCATGAATGTGTCAGTGAATGAAAGAAAAATTCTCCCTCTAGAGAGCTATCCAGAAACTTTCTCTTGAAAAGTAAATTGGTTTGTACAATCACTAAACAAGGCCATATACAGGTAGCCCTCAAGTTACAATGGCACCGGGGAAAAAGTGAATTATGGCCTTTTTTCACACTTATGACCGTTGCAGCATCCTCATGATCATGTGATCAAAATTCAGATGCTTGGCAACTGGCTCATATTGATGACAGTTGGGTCATGTGATCACCTTTTGCGACCTTCTGACAAGCAAGGTCAATGGAAAAGCCAGATTCACTTTAACAACCATCTTACTAAGTTAACAACTGCAGTGATTCACTTAACAGCAGCAGCAAGGAAAGTCGTAAAATGGGACAAAACTCACTTAACAAACATTTCACTTAGCAACAGAAATGTGGGGCTCCATTGTGGTTCTACGCTGAGGACTACCTGTACTCCTGATGACCACAATGGCCATGTGCCTCCTATTTGGAGAACCAAGCCTCTATGAAAATATCTTCTTCTAGCCTAAGGAGTTTGCAGATTTCTTTTTTTTTAAATGGAATAAAAGACAGCAGGAACTTTAAAAGTCTCCTTGAATTAATATTGGACAGTAGAATAAACAAGCATACACATCTGCTTGTCTAGTTTTCCCAGCTGGGATGGCATACACTGGATTTTATTTTAATTCTATTTGTGTGTGTGTGTTTTTTTCTAAATTGGTAAAGCTATATCCTCTTTAGTCATATGTTTTGGAACTGTATTTCCTTTTCCTATTGGTCATCATCCTATCCCAAGTACATTGCCTTGGACAGATAAATTTAGAAATTATAGCAACCTATCTCAAAAAGCAAAATGCTATTATCGTAAGATTCCAATTACTAACATTCATTCTGAGGCAACCTCTGTGATTTATTTCGGTAACATCCTGCACATTTAGTTTAATACCTCTTTTTAATTTGGAAAAAAAAAATCTCAAACGAACGGATATTCAGTCCTATTCCTATATTCACACCAAAGGATCAAGTGATGTTTTCACAAGTTTTCAATTAGAATGGGGAGGAACTTGCATTCATGACTTGATTTAAATACTGTCTGCATTTCTCATTATCTGAGAAGGGGAAAAAAGATTACCAATTAATTTAATTTAATTTATTAGATTTATACCCTGCCTCATTTCCCCAATCAGGTCAAATGGACCTGGGTCACTAAATGTTACTATCATGCCAAGAATTTATCTTAAAACATTCCACTGAGATGCTTACAAAAAAAATTGAAGGCCACTGTAATGATAGTGAACCACCCTGCAAATTATTGCTAGATTCCTTGAATTTTCTAGTCTGCAGATTCTGCCAGTACAAAGGTTTCACAGAGTAAGATGCTCTTTAATTCAGGAGAACCTATAAAAAAATGATAAATTAGAATTCCTCCCATTATATTTGGGAATTAATCCCAGGCTATTTGGAAGGCTCTAGGTTCAGGAAACTTATACTTTCTTCCTTCTTCCAGTTCTGTAAAAAATACTTATGAAGGTAGATAGATTTTCTTATTTCCAAGATTTTAATCTCCAGTTACATCCCATCCTTGGATGTATCTCTATGGAATTTCTTGGTCAGAACATCCATTGGTTAAAAGTGCTGAAAGACAGAAGATTGATCATGGTGAACCTCTGCCATTTCTCTACTAGGTTAGAAAGACAGACAAGAATGGGGGTGAAGGGAGACGTCCTCCCACAAGTATGGGTTGTACAAAATTAAACATTTGTTCATTGGAGAAACAGATGATTTCAGTAATGCAGGAAACCAACCTTAGTTTGTTGGATTTCAAAACATTGGACTTCAAAACGTAGGGTTGACTGAAGAAAAGCCCATTCTTCAAGTATCCAAGAGTGATTCAGAGGACTGCTTCCAAAAATAAATATAGACAGCCCTCGTCTTGCAACCACAACTGAGCCCAAAATTTCTGTTGGTAAGTGAGACATTGGTTAAGAGATTTTTGTCGCATTGTATGGCTCTTCTTGCCACAGGGTATAAGTGAATCACTGCAACTGTTAAGTTAGAAAGATGGCTGTGAAGTGAATCTGGCTTCCCCAATGGCTTCCCCATTGACTTTGCTTGTCAGAAGGTCTCAAAAGAGGATCAAGAGCTGGGGTGGTGCAGTGGCTAGAGTGCAAGACTGCAGGCTAATTCTGCTGACTGCCGGCTGACTGCAATTTTGCAGTTTGAGTCTCACCAGGCTCAAGGTCGACTCAGCCTTCCATCCTTCTGCAGTGGGTAAAATGAAGAGCCAGATTGTTGGGGGCAAGAGGCTGACTCTCTAAACCGCTTGGAGAGGGCTGTAAAGCTCTGTAAAGCGGTATAAAAGTTTAAGTGCTACTGCTAAGTGCTATCACATGAGCCAGGACACTGTGACCGTCATAAATATGAGTCAGCTGACAAGCAACTGAATTTTGATCACGTGATGGTCGTAAGTCACTTTTTTCACTACCGCTGTATCTTTGAATGCTCTGCCTCCCTAACTTTATTGAAACAAAAATTGCACAGAGTTTCTTCCTCTATCTCCCCTATGTAACTCTAGGGTATCTAATAGTGCCTCTCCTTGGCCTAGCCATTGAGGAAAATCCACTGAAAATGTGCAATGCATAACCCAGGATACCTGATATTATGTGTTAAAGGGAAAGCTGAAAACACTGTCACAGGGATATTATTTATCTTCCACAGGATCCAAAAACACCTCTCCCTTTTTTAAATGCAACTTCTTCTGGTAGACAACTGTTATTTCAAGTAGCTATCAGTTGAAAGAAACCACCACTTAGGAGGGAAGAAAAAAAGGGATAATGCCTTGCTATAATAAAACAGCAAGTCTTCTGCAATAACCCCAAATCTAAGGTTCAGTTTCCATTAACACAGGGTAGCCAGGAGGCATGTAGGGCAACTTTTTCAAATTTATTTTTGTCTGCTGACATTTTGTTTACAGGAGCCACAAAGAGGATATTCACTTACAAGGAACCAAAGTGCGCCTGAGTGAGCCGAGGCAAAATAAAATAGGAGAGAAAATAAACACACCTATGGAAAGATAATGGCCAAACATTAACATTCTCTTAAAACAAGGGTTTTTTTTTTCAGCTGACAGATCGTACTGAGTCACAACATAACTATTCCATCCTATCCTGATTATAAATTCTTCCTTCTTGACAGCTATATTGCAAACACCACACCTACAATATTCTAAAGAAAATGACATGGCTTGCAGCTGTATGCAGAAAAAAAAGGGGGGGGATAGTGGGGAAGAATTGGAAAAGAGAAGGAAAATAGCAATGTACTGTACACATCTGTTCCTTGTGGGAAAAATATCCATGCTGGTGTCCTGTCAAAGTGCCTCTATTAGTAATGGATACAGCTGTTTTGCTTGATGTTGCAACATTTTGCAGGGGAATAAACCAAATCCAAATTGTTTCTATTCATCTGCAATGAGCATTATTAAAGGAAATGCAACAGTAAAAAAAATAGCCACAGGTAACCCTTTTGTTATGTGAATGGCACTGGGTGCCAGTTCACCTCCAGGTCCAATTCAATATCCAGGTCCAATTCAATTTGCCGCCTCGAGTTCCCCTTTGGGGTGAAGAGAGGCGGGGTATAAATCTAATAAAATAAAATAAAAAATAAAATAA
>JANHGC010004677.1:72154-92238 GCA_027560395.1 Boaedon fuliginosus | reverse complement strand
CTTCGCTGACGGGATTCGGAGCAAGGCCTCCCTATGGGATCTCACCGGGCGCTGGGAGGCATGTGGTAGCAGAAGACTCAGATAAATGTTAATTCCTGGTGGCTGCCTGGACAAATTTTTCAGAAGTGGTTTGTCATTGTTTCCTTCCTAGGGCTGAGAGAGAATGACAGGCCCAAGGTCACCCCGCTGGCTTCATGCCTAAGGAAAGACTGGAACTGGCAGTCTCTTGGTTTCTAGTCTGATGCTTAATCACCAGGTCAAACTGGTCCTCTTTATGTTTTTAGAAGCAGCAATCTAATCCTTCACCCTTATTTCCTTGTTGAAAGCCAATGTCTCCTCAGAGAGATAGAAAGTTCTATTTTCTGAATGAGTTCAAGCAGAAGCTCGGCAAATGTCTCAGAGATTTTTAGTTTGTATTCCTGCTCTGAGCAGTATTGGATTTATTGGCATCTTACAAATCTAGGGTTCTGCCATTCTACTGCCATTCTACAGTCTAGACTGTATCCATGGTTCTCACATTATATATCATCTGATTGGATCATACTAAGAAATGGTAAGTTTGAAGAGCAACTTCAATACACCACTGGGTCATTTCTCTGCAGTCTCAAGAAACCTATATTTATTCAGAAGGACCAAACTGGAAATGCATACCTTCGACCTTCTAATTTTTTTACTACCGGTTCTTTGGGCATGGCTTGGTGGGCATGGCTATCCCCCGCACACCCTATTTTTTGCCTAGAAAGCCACCCTGAAGCCTCCTGGCAGCCAAATAGGGGTGAGGGGGGCTGTGCCACACCCCCCATGCCCCATTTTTGGGCTAGAAAACCTCCCTGAAGCGTCCTGGCAGCCAAATAGGAGTGTATGGAGACTCCTGGTGGGGGCAGGGTGGGAAGAGTTGGGGCCAATCAGAGGTGGTATTTGCCGGTTCTCCGAACCAATCAAAATTATTGCTACCAGTTCTCCCAAACCTGTCAGAACTGGCTGAATACCACCTCTGCTTCTACCACAGAACACATATAACAAACTGGGAATCCAGCTATATACATCCTTTGAACATCTGAACTTGTAATAATCATTTTAACATTGTAATAATCATTTTAACACGATTACATTTCTATTTTATAACTTTTCCAGATAAACAGAGATAATCAACACCCCTTTTTTCTTTCTCTCTCTTTGCATGTGTGCGTGTCATACATAGCACATGCTGCACTGTTCTCCATTTTTCCAGCACTGGAAAACAGCTGCAGTGATTGGCTCAAAGTTTCCCTTGAGTTTGTGTCTAAGGCTGATCGTCCTCTCCATTCAAGCTTTAAAAGTACACAAAACTAGCTGCTAAGAATCCAACCCAAAATTCCAAAAAGGTTATAATCTAGAATATGAGTTTGCTGGGCGGGAGGGGAAATTGGGACTTTGATGTTAGGTATGTTGATGGCAGGAAGATTACTTTATGCACAAAAAAGAAAAGAACACAATTAACTTTGTTTCTACTTGGAAACCACTTCTGGACTTTGTGCCTGAGGTGGAAAAAAATGAAACTTTGATTTGGGGTTTTACCAGTTAGATAGGTTTGTTGTTATAGAAATGGCTAGTGGACACTATTATGTAAAAGTAAAAAGTTGAGGTTTGATGTTATTATTATAGCCGCCTCGAGTTCCCCTTGACTGGGGAAATGAGGCGGGGTATAAATCTAATAAAAATAAAAAAATAAAATAAAAATAAAATTATCTCATTCTATTGCAACAAAAGAAGTCGGAAGTCACCGCCTTTTCTTTCTTTCTTTTTTCCCTTTGCCCTACACATTTCCCTTCCCCCTTTCCCTCCCTTTTCCCCCCATTATTTTCTTTTGTACTTTTGTACTTTATATTATATTTGGATAAACTAATAAAAAATTTTTTTGAATAGAATACCAATTTGCTTTATAAGGTGCTTACTTTCTGAATGCAGGGAATTTGTGTTTACAGAGGAGCACGCTCAGTCATGTGAGCTCTTAGGAAAAGCCAGAAATGGTTCCTCAAAATACCTCCTCATCCGCCTTTTGTGAGGCCCGTGCCCCAATGCTACAGCAGATTCTGTCCGAAAATGGTCACAATAGCTCAACAGAGTGCCAAACTCCCCTCCTTTCAGTCTTGTTACTCCAAAAACATTCCTTCCTTGTGTGCACAGGAAACCGTGTATAGGCTGTTCTCAGACTCACCAGATTTTTTGGAATCAGGAAGTTGTTTTGTTTTTGAGCACAAGTAGCCGTGACAAGGTCATAAAATTAATTTGTCATTTCACTTGGCTAGAGATGGACACAGGTCTTGTTTATACCTGAGAGGAGAAGGCCTGACCGATACAATCCTCAATCCTCAACCCTAACTCAATTTGGTATGTAAAATACAGATCACACAAGGGTACAGAAGAAACGCATTTGCGGCATTAATTCTTCTTGCTGGCCGCTTACTCCCAACAATTTTTTTGTAATTCACAGCTTAAATAGCTGCATCTGCCAAGTTTTGCAGTCCAATAGTTACGAAATAGCTTCCTTCCTCTGCCAGATTTATCATATTTCTCAAAAATGCATACACAAAAGTGGACAACATTCTTGGGAAAAATAAAAATATCAATGCTGCAAGCAACTTCCAGGCTCATCTCACTAAAGATGAGACCCCTGGCTTACTCCAAATCAACCTTACCTTCACTGCCCATTCAGTATTGCCTGTTCTGGCTGTTAGGAGGATCTGAATGTGGAAACTTTTGCAGAAACACAACTCCATTGCCATAAGCAATATAAACCAACCCAAAAAAAAAATTTTAAGAGGGCAAACAGTTTTAAAATGCAACATCACTTCCCAAACTAATTAGTTTGGATGAAATATGCTTCGTCTCTGGCCCATCTGCTTCCTCTTTAAATGTTTCAGTCCATACCTCTCTGCAAAAGGCAGCTATAGAAACCATGCCTTCATTTTACATGAGTCTAGAACAAGCAAGAATCCCTGTATAAGAGGGGTCTCTCCAAAATAAAATTGGAATTGAAGGATGACAGCCTGCACATGCATCTGACGGATCTCTTTCTGCAAGCCTTTTGGGCAACACACAACAAGCCCTTCTTACACAAACAGGACTCATCACTAATCAGCCCAGCAAGCCAAAAAAAAAAAAAAAAGGTTAGCAAAACCTCAAAAGTCAATACATTGTGCACATGCCATAAGTGGACGTGTATGACTGGGTGTGAACTCACATGCCTGAAAGTCAGCAGACTCTGAAACCCACAGCTGCGCAAACAGGGGCAGTCACCTAATTTGGGTCTCATTTTATGCCAGCTCTATTTTTTTCCCCCAAGTTGTGCAACTTCAGACCTTCCCGCATCAAGGTGACACACTGTCTTATTCACGCTTCTTTTCAATACCTCGTGCCCGTTTTATGGTTTCACTTTTCAATACTGCAGGCAGATGCAAACCTACTAACGAGTTTTGTTGTTGTTGCTAGTTGCGAAGTCGTGTCCGACCCATCGCGAATGAATTCCTAGTCATCAGGCAAAATCTTGTCCTTTAGTTCAGGAGGAACACTTTCAATTCTTGATCTCTCTTTGGGATACTCCTAATTTTATAGAGCTTGCCTAATTTTCAGAATTGTCAGGCTAATTCTTGCTCCCTTGAAATCTAGCCTCCATGCCATGCCATGCCATGCCATGCCATGGGTGGCTTGATTTATTCGCAAACGGAGATCTGCTGAACATTATTTAACATTTTGGATTTGAAACTAGAGGCACAGCAATCTCATATTTTCCATCACCTTCTTATATATAGGAGATAAGAAACGTAAAATTTTTCTCCCTGCTCACTTCTGTCTTATGTTCACAATGTAGCTATCATGATTGCAGGATGCATATAACAAGTTAACACCATGATAAATGCGAATTAAATATATTTCTATATGTAATCTCAACTTGGAGGTGCACAGAACAGACTATTGTCCAATCCCTTTCTAGAGGGCAGAACAGAATAATGAAAATGAAACGCCTGGCAATGTCTGAATCACTTAATCAGTAGCGTAGACCACTGCATCTATTTCTGTTCACAAAGATGCAGAAAAACTAAGAAAAGACTTGGAATGCAATACAGATGATCCTCAACTTATGATTATTTATAGTCATAAACACAAACCAGTTGCCAAGCATCCAAATTTTGGTCACATGACTCTAGCGATGCTGCAACAGTCATAAGTGTAAAAAACAGTCATAAGTTACTTTTTTTCAGTGCCATTGTAAGTCTGAACAGCCACTAAATGAATTGTTGTAAGTTAATGACTTTCTTTCTCTTTCTTTCTTTCCTTCTTTCCTTTCTTTCTTTTTCTTTCTTCTTTCTTTCTTTCCTTCTTTTTCACTTTCTTTATTTCCTTTTTTCCTTCCTTCTCTTTCTTTCCTTCCTTCTTTCTTCCTCCCCTTTTTTCTTTCTTTCCTTTCTTTTCTTTTTTTTTCTTTTTTTCTTTCTTTCTTTCCTTCTTTTTTCCTTCCCTCCCTCCTTCCTTCCATTTCTTCCCTGCCTTTATTATTTTTACAAATAACTCAAGGTGGCAAACATACCCAACATACCTTACTCATCCTATTTTCCCAACAACAATAACCCCAACACCCCTCTGGGGCAGGGTGGGCTGAGAGTGTGTGACTGGGCCAAATTCACCCATCTGGCTTTCACGGCTAAGGCAGGACATGAATTCACAATCTCTCGCCTGTGCCTTAACCACTAGACCAAGCTGCCAATGCTACTGTATTGGAAGACAGGAAGTCATGTGTTTCACTAGAGAAGCTGGGTCTGAAAAGGAAGATAGCAAAGAAAGGAGCCAGGTACATCCACTTCAGTCATGGTTGCTGAGTGCCAAAGTTTTGTGCTGGGAACTGGGTAGCCAATGCTGCTACTTGGCGGGAGAGAACGAATGGCAGATGTTTCACTTTACAACAGCAGTCAGGAACTATGCCTTTTTATCAGTGGTGGGATTCAAATTTTTTTACTACCAGTTTTGTGGGCATGGCTTGGTGGGTGTGGCTATGCGGTCGGCCAATCAGAGGTGGTATTTGCTGTGATCAGCCAATCAGAGGTGGTATTTGCCAGTTCTCCGAACCAACCAAAATTATCACTACCGGTTCTCTCGAACCTGTCGGAAATGGCTACATACCACCTCTGCCTTTTATGACTTGTGGACTTCAACTCCTAGAATTCTTGAGCCAGCCATGCTGGCTCAGGGATTCTGGGAATTGAAGTCCACAAGTCATAAAGGGACCATAGTTCCCCACGTCTGCCTTACAGCGTTGCTTAGCGGCGAAATTCCAGTCCCAATTGTGGTTGTAAGTCAGAAAGACTCCCTGTACAAAATAACAGAAATTTTCCCCAAAGATAGTATCAGTACCAGTCAATAAAACGCTTCAGCATAAATGTCGGGAATTAAGGACCATTACCAATTATGCAGCCAATTAAGTCAACGCTATCAGTTAAACATAATATTTTCTTTTATCTTTCACTGGGATTTCCTATGCAAACAAAGTATCATTCTTTATTACAAGCCGGTGGACAAATTGCATAGCATCATGCCAAATTGACATTTTGGGATGCTTTTTATTTTAATTAGAAATGGCACTCTTGAGAAAGAGAGACATTAAAAGGGCTGAAGAAGAAGGAGAGGGACTGTAAGTTTATTATATGTCCAAAGATAGAAATATAGAAATTCCCACAATGAAGGAAAGGACACTTTTTTTAAAGGTCGGAAACAAATCTACAATTTATTTGCTTATTTCTTTTTCTCTTTATTATTAATTTTTTTGATGCCCATCTTGCAGTTCATAGCAACTCTGAGAAGTTCTATAGCATTTCACAGAAACTCAAGGGACACATCTATATCTTCACCATTAAATTATAAAATGTGCATACACTCATTAAAGAGCCTAGATTTGTAGCTGTAAATGTGGCCCCATTTTTATCTCCTCCTTTTGCACCGGAATGAAGGTTAACTAAGAGGAAAAGGGAGTATACTGAAACTTTCTGCAAAAAAGCTAAGCAGGGATATGGTTGCCTCTAAATTAAGTAAAAGGAAGATATGACCTCAACGTTCTGCATGACTGAAGAGCAACAGGCAAGCCTCGGCATCTCTGCTTTGATCTAAGAAAACATCATCTTAGCAATCAGGTAGTTAAAGTACTATCTTGGGCTCTTGCAAAGTGCGGCAAACTCAGGTGCAGTTTAAAGAAAGTGATTAGGCAACATCAAGGATAACCATTACTGTCTAGTATAATTTATATAAATATATGAAGTCACATCACATCGCAGACAGGATGCAGAAACGTAGAAATAAATCCAGCAACTATATGGAGGTTGCACTCTTGTTTACCTTCCTATATTTTAGATGCAATCAGGGTCAAACCCAGTTCCTCTCTTTCGCCTTATCCCATCCAAGCCAAACTCCCTACCCTCAGAAAAATCTACAATTCCATTTAAACTCAGGCATAGAAGCCTCCTGACCAGCTCATGGGACTGCCCAAGGGCAGACCTCACAAAGAAACTGTATTAAAATAAGAAATCAGTAAATGTAATAAATAAATAATAAATCCCAGGGATCCATCCCCCATCAGCCAATTGTCCCTCTTGAGACTTTCCCAGCTCTACTGTCCTTCTGAAAGGTCCATTGTGTCTAAAAATCAAACTAACTTCAGAGACACCAAGGAAGACTTCTTTGGTTTCCCCAAACTGATCGGCAAATTAGGTCCCTAGGATTTCCTGCTTGGGTAGCCCTCAACTTTCATAAACATCTTTGCTTTTCCTTCATTTGGGGTCCCTCTTTCTTACAAAGCAGGCACCCAACTATATTTGCAATAAACACGATTCTTCTCAGTGTTGCTCACCTTTCTGAAGGAATCCACAGCACAAAGACTCAGAATTCCGAATTAGCTCATGGCATGACAAGCCTGAGAGCGTCACTTAATGAAGTTACCAAATCAGGAAAAAAGCTATCATTTACCCAATAAAACTATTTTAATCAGCATAAGCTGTTACAAAGTGCAACTCACTAAGAGTTCTGCCATACTAAAACACCTTGTTTTTCAGGTTATTGCTGCATGTGATGTCTACAAAATACATCTAATGAGAACTAAATTTGTAAGCCAATCTCCTAGTTAACTTTCGGTCAGGTTTTAAGAGCTTTTAAAAATTAACTTGTTTGTTCTATCCCATTAGGTAGTAAAGAAATCTATTTTCAGGTTGACATTTCACCTGTCCATTGGATTGGATTAACAATATGTTTCTGATATCAGATCAGTCTTAATCCCACAATGCTAATAAATTTTGCACATAAATAAAAGCCATAGCAGTCATTTAAAGTCATTTTTCTTACTTAAAGAAAAATATGTGAGGAAGGAGAAGCTTATACCACCAAATGCTTCTTTATACAATGTATTTTGTATTGCACAATATTTTCTTTCTCTTATATGTCTGTTCTTATATTTCCTGCTTATGCAATAATAATAAAACTAAACATACCTTTTTAAAAAGAAGGAAAAAAACTGTATCAAGGATGCTATGAAAAGAGAATATTAGTCCATGGTAGGCAAAAATTAGGAGCCTGACAGCTCTTGTCAGCTAAAAATTTTTATTAAAAGGCATAAGCTGTAGCATATGCACTGAATGCTTAAATAATGTAGGATTACCAAAAGGAATGATAAGAGACAAAGGGAAGTTATGCAGATACAGGGTACACATCAGCTAGATTGCAGGTGCCTGATCAATAATAATGTGTTTAAAAAATTGGTGTTTGTTAAGACCTTTTGAGATTCCCAAACTCCCATACATCTAAAGCAGGGATGTCAAACTCAAGGCCCGTCGGTCGGATCCAGCCCATGGGTTGCTTAGACCTGGCCCATGGGACTGCCCTGGAAACAGCAAAGGATTGGCCCATGGTGCCTCTGCAAGTGAAAATGGAGATCGGAAGGGCTGCCACAGCACTCCTGAGCTCCGTTTTTGGCTGCAACGGCCTCCTGCAGCATGCTGCCAGTGGAAACAGAGCTCAGGAGCACCATGCGTGGCTCTCCCAGGCTCCATTTTTTCTGGCAGAGCATTGCAAAAGGCCATCGCAGTGAAAAATGGAGCCTGGGAAGGGTTCCCAGACACGAGTGATGTCAAGGTGGCCACGCCCACCCCAGCTACACACCCTGGGCCTCCTGAGGTCAAACACAACCCTGATGCGGCCCACAATGAAATCGAGTTTGACACCCCTGATCTAAAGGGTTCAGGCCCTCTCTCCCTCTATAACGCCGTGGAAAAGTAAAGATAATATAGCATCCTTCTAAGCTGTTGACTTCCTGATGTGCTAAGCTTCAGTTCCCACAATCTGTAGCCAGCCTGATGAAAGTGAGTCAAGAAGCCAGCTTCTATCAGGACCCTTTATTATATTAACCTCCTACAACTGATACAACTCACCAGGGCATTATGAGTGTCAGAAAATATATGTGTGTGTGTAGCTTTTCAAGCAGATGATTGCAGGCTTTAACACAGACACTTAACATAAAGCACAGCACAGTTTAAGCATGTTGCACAACATGAAGCTTGTGGTTTGTCATGTTTTTGATAATATCTGTCATCAGGCCACACTTCGACTGTTCCCAGTTTTTAAAATAAACCAGATCATAGAACATTATAAGACTCCAGACATAGATTATTTCCAAGGACCATCCAGAAAACAAGATGAGAGAGCAAAGAAGATGTGAACAGTTCATAATTCAACACTTAATATATGAACTCTCCCAAGCTAGATTTCTTTTTAGTTCTAAATGTAGTGCTGAAAGCCAAAGAGAAACAGCCCAGCATATGCTTGGGATTCAGTAATTTTGAACTAGGCTGCCTTTACGTGACATACAGTTTGTATTCCCAAACCTTGTTTGGTTTCCAAGCTTCTTAAAAGCCAAGAATGGCAAAGGATCTTTTTAAAATAACTTAAACTAAAACATGTCTGGGTGTATATGTGTTTTAAATGATGCCAAGATGCAAAGATTTTGAAAAAAAAAGGCTACAGCTTTTTAGGAGGCTTAAGAAAGGATAGCCCCACCCCACTCCTACACATTTAGCTGTTTGAAGGAGTATTCATCATTAATCCATCTGACTATTTCATAATTTTGTTTTAAATGGAACTGCAAAGAAGCATAGGCCATGCCTCCTGTCTTCACCACCCAAACTGGCCTTTGGCCAGAAGCGAATTTTCATTCTGCTATTGCAACAAACAGCTAAAGGGCCAGCATCAATCACTGCTAAATATAAGGGATATGATACTGAAAGGACATATATTCCATCCAAATGGATGTGTTATAATTAGAATTCTCAGGCAGTTATGCCTAGAAAACGAGAACAAGGCTAGTATAAGAATGTGGAATTATGGCTCTGCCCTAGGGTACCAGCGGGTAGGAGGAGTAGTGATGGACCTTGGGGGCGGAGTTAAAAGAGGAATCAGCCTAGAATCCCCACAAGGCCACAAGTGAAGTCCAATCACCATTGAATTCTGTTGACCCTTATCGAACTCCAAGCGGGTGCTTGTTAGTTGAGAATATTCCTGTGCATAGGTGTGAGTAGCAATAAATAAGTTTTAATTGGACCTTCATGTAAGAACATGATCTCCCAGTTAAGCAGAGCATCTCCATACAATGTTCCAAATGGGATCACCTCATTTATTATGAAGACTTTAGTCTTTCTAAGATTAAGGTGAAAAAGCCATTATACTGGATTTGATGGTTCACTAAATAGGTAACATACAATGATGGGAACTAACAGCAAAGCAAACAAGGAGTAATTAACAAGGAAACACTTTTAACCATTTTGCCCCAAAATGTTTAATATTTACATTATAAGGTATTGTCCTTGATTACAGTCAAATCATAACTCACCACCTCTTTATCATAAAACGATGTAGTTATATAAAGTGTTCTTAAATATGGTTCAGTATGGATGAATACACATCACACAGTTTTGCATGGAGTGTGGTTTCTTTATCTTAAGAAAGCTTCCGATTAAACCATTAGATTTCAGTTCACAGCCTTAATCTGAGTTATTCAGTGGCAAAGTCAAATGAAACAACCAGAAAGATTTACAATTACCACCACACTAAAGCAAAGGCCAAGTCGTAGCTAAATTTTTACAAGGCATTATCATGGAAATCAAAGCAAATTCCAACAGAATCTGTAAAACAAAGTAACTCATGTACACCCCACCTGATGTTGCAACAACAGGATTTTGTTTGAAAATAAGGAAGATAAACGCCTTTATAAAAAGAAAAGCAAAATGGAACAATTGCCTACAACAGAAAGTCAAAAGAACTTCCAGCAGATTTGAGCAAATCAACAAATCAAAATCAAGACTCTATTGAAATGTTTAGCCTTATAAAATGATATACTGCTGGACCCAAGTCTATTACCAACACTTCAAAAGAAGCAAGAAAACAATGATTATAGAAAGAAGAAAGTTATGTTGCAACTATAGAGAAAGTAGTAAATTTACAATTGTACTTATAACTACTTTAAAGAAGATTGGAAACTACTTCTTTATATCTTTTTTCTTTTCAATTTGTCTTTTTCTTCTTTTTCCAAACAGAATAAAGCTGGAAGTGACCTTGGAGATCTTCTAGTCCAGTTCCTTCTTGCACTTCTAGCATTCTCTTTTCTTTCTTTGCTTTTTCTCACTTTATATTAATTTGCATTAGCTTTATCTTCTTTTTGGATAGAAATCGTTAATAAAAATTATATGAAAAAAGAAGACAACAAATTGTGACAGTGGCACAGAAAATCCAACCATAGGAAAGCAGAATAATTCACTTTAAATAAAAGATTGTATTTAGAATTAATTAGAAGCTGCCCAAGAAATATATGAAGCATTTAAAAGTCCTAATGAGGAAGAAACCATGGAATATTGGAATCCTTTGTGGGAAAATGATAAAAAACACAAAGTTAAAAAAAAACACAACAGTTCAACAAAGTTGAGAAATAATTTGTTGAAAAACAAATGAAAACAGCAGTGATGACATCAAAAATCTTTCAAATACAAACTCAAAAGCTAACAAACTGGATTGTTTCAGGAAAAGATGAACTACATCATGGCTTTTGATACTTATACTTTGCTACAGAAAGAGGTAATTCTTAATCAGATGAACACCTGGAAAAGAAAACCACAGCCAATATATATGCATCATATTGAATGGGAAGCAGATCATAATGAACATGAATGGGGTTGAAATCTGGATTACATAAGAACAGAAATGGTGAGAAACAAACCTTAAAAACCAGTATGGTCGAAGCCCAAATAAACCAAAGTATGACAATGCTAATTATGTGAAACTAAGGATAAAACTATAGATCATCATTTTGGTCACTGGAGTAAACTGTTTTTATTTTATTTATATCCCGTCTTTATTATTTTTACAAATTCAAGATGGCGAACATATCCAACACACCTTCCTTCTCCTGTTTTCTCCACAAGAACAACCCTGTGTGATGGATTGGGTTGAGCGAGAGTGATTGGCCCAAGTTATCCAGCTGGCTTTAAGGTGGAAATTGAACTCACAATCTCTTGCTTTCTAGCCTGGTGCTTTAACCCCTAGACCAAATTGGCTCTCCTAGTTTTTAGATTCCCATGCCTTTTTTAAACCTCTCAGAGTTTTTATTTATTTATTTATTTATTAAATTTATACCCCGCCTCTCTTCCCCAGTCAAGGGGAATTAATTGTAAACCACTCAGAATCACTTGGTTGAGGTGTACAGCTATAGAAATTGAATTAATGAATGAATACAAATATAAATGCTGTTTGAATGTTAGGCCGCAAACAGTATCCACCAGAAACTATGTAGAAAATTACATTTAACTGTTCCCAAAAACATGTGAGAGACTGAGAACATGTACGGAGAACATGTGCTTCAGAAAGTTTTGGAAAAATTGGGAACATTTGGTTGGATTTCAAAATTCAAACTGATCTCCATTTAGAACATAATACAGCAAACATTGCCATGGAAAAAAAAGAAAATGCAGGTCCTTGATGTGGAAATAACTTGGGAGATAGTCAGACACAAATATCATGATTTACAAATTTAGTTGAAGGACTGTGGAGAGAAAAATACTTAATTTACTTGGAATTAATTGGTCCAATACAACATGGATTCACACAATATTTAGAAATTTGAAACTTACTAAATTTGACAGTACTAATTTTGCAAAAGATAACTCTATTTGGAACAATGTACACTGGGCAGTAATACCTCCATGAATTTTAGTAATACCTCCTTGAATAAGACCCAAATCACTGCAATCAATACCATGTCAATTAGACTGTCAACCCATGTGGATGAATAGCAATAATGAACATTAAAACTTTACCAACTGCTTAAAACCATAAATTGGAACACAACTGAAATTCTGAAGGAAAATTTCCCTTTTTTCCATTCCCAAACTGTAATATTAACTAAAATAAAATTCAAATGAGGGCTACCTACTTAAGATAACTTCACATTGCAAGGATTTTATTTTTTTTAAAGGGTCAGTTTCACAGAATTGTCTAAATTCAGTTTCAGTGAAACTGGTATGCTTAACAAATGCAATATGATGCTCTTGTTTTTACCAAAGTGCTTGCCCCTTGCTCTTGAACGCTAACCTGAAAGTAGAACTCAGAAGCCTAATTCCTACATAATATTGAATGACTGTTTATTCCAAACAACAAATTACTGTTTAAATGTTAGTCCAGCATTTTCTGTAAATTGAGCTATTTTACTGAGAGTGCATTTCACCTTTATTTTATTTTATTGAGTAAGGTTATTTTTTAGCAAGTATGTTTGAAGTGTGTGTGTTTTAATGCCAAGAACATTCAATACTAATTTTCCCTTCTAGGTATTCCAAACGCATTCTCAATGTCAGACCATACAACTTGTCAACAGAAAGGGCTACATTGATAAATCAAAAATCATAAATTAAAAACCTCTCTTTTTCTCTCTCCCCCGCTCCTCCCCTCTCTAGAATGAGGACTAGGGATGTTATGAGATCTGATACCACAACTTTCTCATCCTTGCTATCACAGGGAGACCAGGAAAAATGATCCTTTATTCTTTTAATTTGTCTGCACAATAGATGTTGAGGTGTTGTTCGTATTGGACCAAAGGAGCTTACTGTTTTTAATTCAGAGTTACTTGAAACAAAAGGGATAAACAGTAACTTTTTGAGCCCTCCAGTGGATTGGAAAATATACAAGATGTTCACTCAACAACCAAAACATTTGCTATCTTGAGAGCAACATGCTACGATACTGAAATCTTAAACTACATATTCCATCTTAAGCTAGTTTTTCAAAGGCAGCACAGGAAAGAAATTGCGTATCTGTTTGGCTAACCACTCTGAATTATTATTACACCAACAGAATAAATATACTTTATTCTTTTTCTCATCTTCTTTAAGAGTAGCAAGTGTGCAGACAAAGGTCATCTGGTACGTATTATACCCTTGCACTTCCAAAGAGCTTCTGACAAATTTCCACATCAAAGATTTCCAGATAATCATATCCCATGACTTTTATTACTCCGGGCCTTTTAAAAAATAACAACCCAAGGACAGGAGAAGCAAGCGGAAAAATTTAACTAACCAAAAAGGAGGAATCAACAGTTAACCAATAGCTTTAAATTATTCAGGATGATAATATCTGTGAGTGTTCCCTTTCCAAACTGGTTGAATGGGCAACACACAGCAAATTATATTTATCCCATTTATCTGGTCATTAGCATGACTAGATGATTGCAAGAAATATAAATATTTCCATCCTCCACCATTCAACCAAAACTGAAGAAGCCGCTTGGATGAGAAGCGAAATGTCTTCAAGGAAAAAACAAAGAAAGTCCAGCTGTCTTTTGAAAAAGCACTTTTTGGGCAACCATGACCTGGATAACTGAGAATCTCCACAGACAAATTACATTTAATATGTTTACAGTTCAGCCAAAGAAACCCTTACTCCATACATGACACTGATTGGGTCTTGAATTATTTCTGAATACCCAGAAATCATCTTGTGACTTCAGGTTAATAACCCAATGATATGTCAACCCACGTGGTACAAACCATGAAAAAACAGAAACAAAGGTAGGAAGGACTGAAAATAAAATGATCTGAACGTTGAAGCTTTGATATCGATTTCAAATGCTGCAAATGCATGACATACTTGTTCCTATCACCACATCTCAAAGTATACCATATATAGTAGTACTGGTAAGTGTGTAGAAAAAGAGGCAATCAGAAAGATGACGTGATAGGACTCACTTCTTTGTGATGAAAGAGTAATATCCTTAGGCCTTTTTTTGTTTTAAAAGCAACTAAGGATGTGTGGGTGAGTGTTTCTGTGTGAAATGTCTTTGTAATTAACTGTCACGGAATCAAATAGGATTTTACAGAATTTAGAACAGGGTCTCCAACCCCCAGTCCTGGACTGACACTGGGACAGAAACCGGGCTGCACAAACAAGCAAAGCCCCATCTGCAGGAGGCAGGCAGTACACAAAGCCACGCCCCCTCCTTTCCACAGAAAAACATCTCTCCTCAGAACTGGTCCCTGGTGCCCAAAAGGTTGGGGGCTACTGACTAGAGAACTCTAAATCAGGGGTGGGCTGCAGGGGTTTGGAGAACCTCTTGCTAAGGGTCTTCCCAGGTCTGAGAACCCTCAAAACCACCCCTCCTGGCTGGCCCTGCCCACCCTGTCTTCCCCTCCCAAGAGTCTCCACGTGGCCCATTTGGGATCCCAGGTAAGTGCATGGCATAGAGGTTCAGGAAGGATGAAAAACAGGCCTCCCAGAAGTCCAGAAATGGACCTGTTTCCAGCTTCTGGAGCTTCTGGAGAGCCTCCGGAGCCTGGGAGAAGCCGTTTTCACCCTCCCAGAGGCTCCAGAAAAGCCTCTGGAGTCTGGGGAGAGTGAAACCCTCCCCCACCAGCCATAGTGCAGAAGACTGAGTAGATCACGCCAGCAATTGGGCATGGCCATGCCCACCCAGCAACCGGGCAGAGAACCCCTTGCTAAAAATTTTGCAGACCACCCCTGCTCTAAATAGTGAAGTTAGATAAAGAACATAAACAATTATTCTCCTCACACTTAGTTTATGAATGTCTAGGAGCCACCCTTATGATGACTACTGATCATAGCATGTGGGTCCATATAAAACTTTGGTTTGATCTACCTAGGAATCTACAACCATTGTTTTACTTATTTCAGGCTACACAGACTTAATGCCTATAGAACAGGGGTGTCAAACTCAAGGCCCATGGGCTGCATCCGCCCCGCAGGGTGATTAGATTGGCCCATGGGGCCACCTTGGAAACAGTGAAGGACCGGCCTACGGTGACTTTGCCAGCAAAAACGGACCTTGGGAAGGCCATGCAAGGCCTTCCTGACCTCTGTTTTTGGCTGTGATGGCCTCTTGCAGCCCTCTGCCAGCAAATACAGAGTTGGGGAGGGCGGTGTGTACCCCTCCCAAGCTCCCTTTTAGCTGGCAGAGTGTTTGGCTGCCACGAGCACCCAATAAGAGTGACGTTGAGCTGGCCATACCCCCCTGGCGCCCTGAGGTGAAACACAATCCTGATGCGGCCCTCAATGAAATTGAGTTTGACACCCATGCTATAGGACTTTAGCACTATTTACCAGCTACTTTGCAAAAGAATCAATAAATATTGATTTGTTTGCATTGTATAACTCCATTAATATTCACCAGAGAGATGGCGTGACATTTCAAAACTGGGGGAAGAAATCAAAGGAGAAAGGAAGAACTTTGAGGATGTGATTCTGATTGTTTTTTTAATGAAGCAAGCTACTTTAGAAGTATAATAAAATGCAGTTTCCAGATGAGAAGAGAAATATTAAATATGCTATTTTAATAGTCCTGTTCTTTTAGGATTACGCACATACCACATACACACAAACACACACACACACACACACACACACACACACACATACACATAGAGAACTTGTGATGTTTCATGTGACTTGGTTCCTTCCGCACCTAATTCCATTCAAAGAAAAACAGCAGGAGGTTCTTTCTCAACTCAACCAAAAGTTGCATTCATTATTGCAATTAGCAAGGATGTGAGAAATGTTGTTACAACAGTAGGATAGCTGAAGAGGTTTGTGTGGAATCCACAATTTCTGGTCAAAACAGATTCTTCTTTTTCCCCCCCTTTTTTGACAGAAATAACAGGCCAAGTTCAAGCCACATTCTCTAACAAGCTAATTGAATCACTTAGGATGACTGCACCAATTTTACATTATACGACCTATGACCCACCCGTCTGAAATTAGCAGCCACACAGTCCAAGTCAACTTGAATAGGCACAGAGAAGGTATTTTTTTGTGACCAAAACAAGGTGGATTTCATGAGGTGTGCTTTCAGATCTAGGTTCCAGATTTTCCAATCTGTATCTTTCTCCAATTTGACAGAAAAGAATCCATTCTGGAATCAGGGGTTCCTGGTGATGGTTTTCTGTATATAGCAATACCTTTAAGACTTATGTACCACTTCATAGTGCTTTACAACCCACTCTAAGTGGTTTAGAGTCAGGATATTGTCCCCAATAATCTGGCTCCTCATTTTACCAACAGCGGAAGGATGGAAAGCCGAGTCAACCTTGAGCCTCTGAGAATCAAACTCCTGACAGTGAGCTGAATTTGCCTGAAATACTTCATTCAAACCACTGCGCCACCATGGCTCGTATATTTATAATGCATGGGTTTATTCAGCCACCTTCCTATGTTGCCTCTTCTCTGCAACTCTAGACAATCTCTAATATATAAGTTGTTCAGTTGACTTACTGCAGGGGTGTCAAACTGGATTTCTTTGAGGGCCAGATCAGCACTGAGGTTCTCTTCTGTGGGCCGGGGGGAATGGGGAAATGGGACAGACACCTCCTGCAAGCCTCCAGTGCAAGCCTCCAGTGGCTTGTTTTCAGCTAGCAGAGTGCTGCAGGAGGCCGTGGAGGCTGAAAATAGGCTGCAGGGGGATGCATGTGGACCCCTGTACCCCATTTTGGCCAGCAGATTGATATTTCCAGGCCAGCCCCGCAGGCCAGATCTAAGCAGGGCCTAGAGTCTGACACCCCTGACTTAGGGGAAAAGATGGCAACTTTAAGGGAAGGTCTCTTTCCAACAGCTGAAACAATACTTAGCTCCTATTGTGCCATGTTCCCACTTGAGTGGCATCTTCAGCCAGTCATCAGCTTTAGAGTTGGAGGGCACAACTGGGTGATCAAAGCCCTGTCTCATTTTAATATGCCAAATGCATGTAAGAAAGGGGAGGTCTTCCATCACCTAGTTATAGCCACCATCTTGAATCCAAGTGACAGTTGCTACGGGCGCCCCAACACAGTTCTAACTGATGTTGACTAGGGATTGTGAAAATTGTAGACCAAACTTATCCTGTGAGGATTACTTCTGGGGCTATTTTATTACAATACAATAAAGCAGAACTTGAGTAACTTGTCAAAACATCTTGAAAGTCTTCACAATTTCCACTGAAGTACTATTTCCATTCTGTCTGTCTTATACATAGATGTTTCAAGAAAGGGAGGAAAACCAGAGGGACCAGAATCCACCACAGGCAGGTCTTTGATATAAAATTCCCTTTCAGTTCTCCAGAATTCGTTAACAATTGTTCCTACTCCCTTCTGGGAGACAGTAACAAACTTTAAATGCCATAAGGTTAGTTCACAGCCCGACAGAAACAACTTAGGACACAGAATCTTGCTTCAGAGTTTTCCCATTTCGGTCAAAGCCAGCACCAGCGCACATCCACTCTCTCGTTCCTTATAATGTTTATAATAAATATTATCCTTATAATGCACCGGCTTTTCATAAGTGTTGCCAACGCACTGTAGAATAAACAGTAATTTATATAGTCATATTATCATATTAAGATATTAAAGCAGCTTAAAGGGATTATTTGCAATTTTGAAAGCAGAATGCAAGAGATGTGTCTTGAGAGCTTATGGTTAGAAGTTACCAGTTTTAATTAAGATGGAAAAGCAGTTTTACATATTAAGAAATGGTAAGCTGCCTATCTTGTAGATATGAATGACAGGGTAGGTTCCCAGGAAATGAAATGTTCTCCCAGATAGTCTATGGAGGTTCTCAGTAATCCAGGTCATGGTTGTCCCAAAGATTTTTTTGTTTTTGTTTTTCAAAAGGCAACTGGACTTTCTTCATTTTTTCCTTGAAGACATTTTGCTTCTCATCCAAGAAACTTCTTCAGTTCTCACCGAAGTTCAGTCAGAACTGAAACTTCTTGGATAAGAAGTGCAACGTCTTCAAGGAAAAGCAAAGTTCTCCCAGATAACAATGCTCTAAAAAAGCTTGGTTCACTTGGTTGTTCCTTCCTCAATTTTTCAAAACTGAAAACTGAACCAAGACGATTCTTTGGGCTGCTTTTTCAAGGTGAATGTTTTTTTTTCCTTCTCTAACATCATGTGACTTGGAGAATCTTGCAAGTATGGAAGGCCTGACGGACGGATAAACAAACTGAACAGGCCAGCTCTCGTAGGTGCTGTGAAAACAATCAACTTGGCTTGGGTCAGAAGAATTGTGCAATTGCCCACAAGCTAGAGAAAATTAAACCATAACACAGGAACTTTTAATCAGAATTAAAGCCCCAGCAGGCCAGAAATCTCTTTTCGGAGGAAACCCTACTGAACTGGGCTGTTTGCCAGCAAAGAACTGGACCTTCTCCTTATCCAGATGGGAGAAGAGGAAGAAAGTTCAGAAGAGAACAGCTGGCTAGTGGAGACTAAGCCATTTGGGAACTGGGAAGAGTTGCTGGTAGTTGGCTGACGCAGAGAAAAGATCCTAGCTCAGCTCTGATTCAGAAACTTTTTGTTTTCACCAACAGCTCCCAGAGGGACAAAGAGCAGTACGAGCCCAATCTAGCAAACTATGCGGCAAATATATCAAGACAGCCTTTCTCAATTTGGGGGCCGTCCAGAGTGTGCGCACCGCTGGCCCCTCAGCAGCCCTGTGCAGAAGGACTCTGGAAGTTCAAGTCCAGCCATTTGAAAGGCAACCAAATGGAAAAAAGCTGTCTTTTGTTAAAGAGTTCTCAGAGTTCTTAGTTGCTAGTATAACCATTTTAAACACATTAACATTATTATTATTTTTTTCCACAAGATTACGCTCTCTAAAAAACTAGTCTCTTAAGGCCCAGACATCAGGTTTTCCACTGGAATTCCAGACAGAAGAGTAAAAAACATACCAGGGGTTTCCTTTTCAGTTCAGACAAAGCCCTGAGCTTTTGAATCCATAGTTAGTTTAGCAGTTCCCACTCATGAGGAAAGCCAAGTGGAGGCGAACAGGTTTTATGCATTAAGTGGCGAGTTTGTATTTTCTACAGTTCTGGCTTGCTGTTGTGAGTAAACATAGCCAAAGAATTTAAATAGTCCCGTCCCCCCCCCCAATTCTTTAATACATACCACTTGTTTCAGTTGGACTCTAACTATATCCAAGAGAAGGCTTCTTAAGTCCTGATCTTGAATTCGCATACACCCTCTGGAAATAATTTCTCTGGCACCCACAAGTTCTGCTTAAAAGTGGTTTATGGAAAATTATTCTAAAAATTACTCTAAAAATTTTCATCCACTGATCAAGCCGAGGAAAAACAGCAAGGCAGGAATTGACCAACTTGGTTTTCAAGCCAGCTGCCTCGGGCCCAGCTGAAGCCCCTTCTTAATTAACTGTGTAAAAAAAAAAAAAAAAGGAGATGACATCACGAAACAGGTAATAGCAATGATTTAAGGGTGGCTCCAAGCTGGATCCACAGCTGCAAAGCAGCCATTCTTGTGATATTCAATGACTTCACACCTCTTTGGGTTATTCTTCTGAACCCTGTTACTGCAGGGTTCAAGTATCACAGATGTTCCCTTTGCTTCTATCACCCACGTGGCTTTCTCTTTGTCTAGAGAGGTTGCATAACTAAAATAAACAGATTTGTTTCCTGTCTGCCGCTGCCAAGCAATTTAGCAGACTCTATGAACTTGCTGATATTCTGGGAAGGAAGAAGTGAAACCCCAAAGAGAGAGAGT